>JAULKK010116878.1:0-17292 GCA_032355705.1 Rubia peregrina
AATATCCCTCTTCTCTGTGGACGACCCCGACTTGCCAAACTATCTACTTAGTTGTATTTAGTAAGCAATAGGGCTTAAAAATTACATCTTTGAGAGGTACGACGACGACCTCCCAGTTATGCTAATTCTAATTTTTCTTTTTTTCTAGGTATTTATTTATATGTAGGGATTTGATATTTTGATGAGACCATAAGTTTTTAAACCTTCCTGATATGTTGGGTTCTAATGTTCGTCCTGAGCGACATCCCCAATTTATACCTCCCAATTCTTGCTGCCCCACTAGATTGATTAAGGCTACCACTTCCCTATCCAAGGAATATTTTGAGTTACTTTTTAGCGATCATTTTTCAACTGATGGGAGTTCTGCTATAATATTTATTCCCTTATGCCTTGGATAGCATGTCCCTGGTTTTTCACCATCTTCATCCCCTCCTATGAGTTGTCCTTGTAGCAAATTTGTACCTGATGGTTACAATATTGAATCCCTTAAAAATAATGTTATTCGTAGTTTAGTTGATCTAGAATATGTTGGTATTTACATGCATTCACTCAACCTTCCTAGTCGCACTCAGAAGTGGCCGCTGTGGTTGGGTGTTCATCTCAATTACATGATGCTAAGCATTAACGATCTGGAGCTTGGATAGAAGAACACCATAAGCGAGTAGCAAGAGTATATTTGAAAGGGTTGTGCAACGAATAGAATTGCCTTATTTAGCGACAGCAGCTAAGCTTGGTTAGAATGATTGATCAGAAAGAAGAAGCAACGAATTCTTCCGCATAAAAAGCATGCAAAGCTCATCAAAAGACCGTAATCATATATAAGCAATGCTCTCGAATTGACCAATTATTGGATCATCTAAAGAAGAAAGAGGATGAATGTGATCACCTTTATGCTTGTTCTTTAGGATGACAGAGCATGTCTGATGAGCAGTTCACTATGAATACTCATCTACGTAATGAGAATGATCACCTTCGTAATGAGTATGATCGACTTGACTCATGCGTGCATCAACTTTAACAAGGTTTTCTTGACTACAAATAAAAATTGAAAACACATTCTGCAAAGTCATGTGGTTCTTCTAACCGTGGGGATCTCACTATGACTATTAGCGAGTAGATGATTAATCTATTTGAATCTGTTAGGTCACACATTCATCAAATACTAAAGAACATACGTAACCTTGAGACTTTAAATAAAAGTTATAAAGACATCATTGACTTCATAAGTATTCAACTGATTGCAAATATATCGGTCATATATCTTACTATAAGGCATACTATGCAAAGTATCTTGATCGTATGGAGCAAAGTGGTCAAGCCCAGTATCCTGCTTACTTGCATATGAAATGTTGCTATGAACATATTTTGTCCAAGGAGGAATATCAGCCTGAGCAATCTCGTCGCTCTGGTAGTTCTTCTTCTGTTAGGCAAGCTCGTGCTCAAAGGCGTAGATAATATGCTTTTCTTTGATGTAATAATTGGCTTCTCCAAATGTTTCAAGTACTATCCTTGTGTTTCTATTTTGTGTTACCTTTTTGAATTTGATGCATTTGCTTCTGACTAATATAAATTTTCAAATTTTATATTTTCAAAGCGTTTGCACTTGTACCTTTGTATTTTTGTTTGTAAGATCAATAGCTTCTTAAATTGAGGTTATAAACCTATATTGTGCGAAGTTGCAAGACCTACTGCTTGCTTTTGTTGCTTTCTTTTGTAGGCAGTTGAATCTTTTTGCAAGATGTATAGCTTGCAAAATTGAAATTGTAAACTTATATTGTTTGAAGCCACAAGATCCATTGCTTGCTTTTTTCATTATTTTTGTAGGAATGTGAGCCTTTTTTCAAGATCTATGGCTTGCAAAATTGATATTGTAAACTTGTATCGTGTGAAGCCGCAAGATCCATTACTTGCTTTTGTCATTGTGTTTGTAGGCGTGTGAGCCTTTTTACAAGATCTATAGTTTGAAAATTTGAGGTTATAGACTTGTATTATGCGAAGTCGCAGGATCTATTGCTTGCTTTTATCGCTTTTCTAATTTTGTTGTTTGTACTTTGACAATGGTTGTATCCTGCTTTGTTGCGATTGTGTAAATTTATTTGGTCACAATTGCAAGGTATGATATATTTTTTTCTTTGTGATGTGTCATAGTTTGCTACATTTTGCATAAAAAGTAAGTGAACAACACTATGGGTGATTTTCCTAGAAAGACATTTTCTGATATTGATTATGTACTGTAGTGATGATATCGCGTTGGAAACTACACGATGATGCGAACAGTGAAAATGCCGCCAATGATCATATCATGGCTCCCATACAACTGAGCTTTCCCTATCTCCTACTAAGGAACTAAACATACAACTTCCTTACCATCCAGTCTTTCTAACTCGTAGTAGTTAGATCGGTGCACTTTCGTTATCTTGAACGGGGATTCCCATTTTGGGCATAGTTTTCCTTTTTATTGTGCTATACTTGCCTCATTCTTCCGCAACACAAGATTGCTAACTTGAAATAGTGTTTTTTTTACTTTCTCATTATATGCTCAGTTATTCTCTCCTTGTACTTTGCCACTGTGATCGTTGCATGTTGCCTTTTCTCCTCAAGTGCATCAAAATCCAATCTCATCATTTCAAAATTATCGCCTTCATTGTATTTTTCACACTAAGGATTGAGTTCCTGATTTCAACTGGTATTACTCCCTCGTGACTGTAAACTAGGATATACGGTGTTTCTCTAGTTGGTTCTCACATTGTTGTTCTATATGACCACAGTGTGTTGGGTATCTCATCTACCCAACTAGTTCGCTTTCCCTCCAATGTTTTTTTAATTCCCTTGACTATCGTTCTATTAGTTACCTCCACTTGACCATTAGCCTGGAGATGAGCTACAGACGCGAATTTAAGTACAATCCCTAACTTCGAGCACCATTTGGTAAAGGTCCCACTTGTGAACTGGGTACCATTATCTATGACGATAGTTTGGGGAACAACAAACAACAAATTATGTTATCCCAAACAAAATTTCTTGTTGCTTCTACCGTGACTCTTTCCAATGACTTCGCTTCTACCCACTTCGTGAAGTAGTCAATTGCTATGATTAGAAACTTCACATTACCAGCCCTTTTAGGGAAAGGTCCAACCAAGTTGATTCCCCGATTGTCAAATGGTCGGGCTCCATATATCCCTGTTAAAGTGGCATGTGGCTTATGCGATACCGATACATTAATTTGGCATCTTTTGCACTTTAACACGAAGTTGTGCGCATCGTTGAATATTGTGGCCAATAGTACCATGCACAAATTATCTATTTTGCAATTGTTTGAGATCCTTGATGCTTCTCACATTGTCCCTCGTGAATTTTTTTTCATGATTTCACTTGCTTGGGATGGTCCCACGCACTTTATCCATGGAGAGAGGAAACTTTTTTTGTAAAATATTCCCCCCTCATAAACATAATTGTGAGATCGTTATTCCAACTTTCTAGCCTGTATCTTATCTACTTGTAATTTTCCCATTTCGAAGTAGTCCTTAACAGTGTCATCCAGTTTGTTTCTTGTTTGGATCGTTGACATAGTTGAAGTGACCAACATACCTTCTACATTCACATTGTTCCGTCCCATCAAAGAATCAAAGCCATTCGTCGCCAACTTACTTAAGATGTCTACCTTGTTTTTTTCACTCCTTGGTACGTGTTGAATGTCAAAGTATTCAAGTTAGCCTATAAGCTGGCGAACTCTTCTTAAATAATTTATCAACTGATCCTCTCACACCTCATAATCTCCACGTACTTGCTAAACTACTATCTGTGAATTGCTAAAGCACTTAATGCTCTTGACCTACATTCTGGTTGTAAGGTCCAACCCGCATTTTAGTGCTTTGTATTCGGCTTCGTTGTTAGTGAGTTGGAAATCAAAACGAAGAAAGTATCTGTGTTCTCCCTTATCTGGATCTACAAGTAGCAATCCTGCACTGCAGCCTTCTTTGCTAGACGCCCCGTCAACAAACAGCTTCAATGCAATGTCCGTCCACTTTGATTTTCCTTTGTCTATTCCAAGATTTTCCAGTGTAGTTGCCTTTTGTGCATCTGCGCTTGTCATTTCCGCAATGAAATATGTGAAGGCTTGCATCTTTATTGCAGTTTGCGGCTAAAATTGAATTCAATAGCCCATTCAGTCATTTTGTTGGACGATTCTTACTTGCTCATAATATTCTTAATTGGGTAGTCAGTATAAAAAACTATTTTATGACTTTGAAAATTGCTTCGCAGTCTTCGTACTGAGTAGAATAATGTAAAATTTAGTCTTTCAATGGGTAAGTACGTTATTTCTACACTTTTTTGTATCCTACTGATGTAGTATACCAGCGCCAGTCTTTTCCCTTCTTGCCGTAACATGACCAAACTCACTAATTTTCTTAAAATTTCCAAGTACAGGTATAGAGTCTCTCCGTATTGGTGACTTCAGTGTTGGCAACTCTTTAAGCTATTCTTTCAACGACTCATATGCTTTCTGACTGTATTCATTCTAGCTAAACTCTTGAGCCCTTTTAAAGATGTCGAACAATGGGAAATGTTTTTCCACAGCTTTGGAGATGAACCTGCTAAGTGATGCTGGTGATCCCATCAACACCTGTAGTTTGTTTACCATTCATGGTTAAGGGAGATTTACTATTGCTTGTATCTTCTCCGGATTACCTTCAATTACTTTTGAGGAAACTTTATATCCCAAAAAATTTCATGTACCCACTCCAATTACGCACTTCTTAAGGTTCAGCTTCATGCCAACCACGCTTAGTGTATCCAGTGTTTCTTTTAAGTCATGTGCGAGCTGGCACATCTTTTGCTTTAAATCACCATATCATCAACATATGCTTCAACATTTGGTCCTATTTGTTTATGAAATGTAGTGTCGACTACTCTTTGATATGGTGTGCCAGCATTCTTTAGGCCGAATTGCATTTTCACATAGCTAAACACTCCAAATCTTATTATGAAAGCCTTTTTTCTGCATCTTCTGGATTCATCGGTATCTGATAGTATTATATGTATGCATCCGAGAATGCTAGGACTTCATATCCAGATATTGCTTCCACCAACTGGTCAATTTCAAGTAATGGATAGCAACCTTTTGGACATGTTTTGTTTAGATCAGTGAAGTCTATGCATATTCTCCTTCCTGCATTTGCCTTCTTTACCATCACTGGATTTTCAAACCTCTTTAGATAAATTACTTCCTTGAGGATACCAGTGAGAAGTAATGCCCTAACCTCCTCTTCAATTGCTTTTTGTTTATGACTAGCAAAGCTTCGTTGCTTTTGCTTAACTGGCTTGATCGAATCGTTGATATTTAGAGAGTGGGTATCTATGTTGACTCCTCCCGTGTTATGAACAATCTATGCAAATGTATCTTTGTGACTTCACAAGATTTCCATCACTTTTTTTCTTTCACTTCGCTTGGAAGATATTTTCCTATCTTGACACATTTGGAAGTGTCCACTTCGTCCAGAATGATAATTTCTATTTCCTCTCCCAGATCAACTTAAGTTTCTGCTTGATCGAGTAAGCCGTTATCCGAGATGGTGCTTACCATTTTTTTGTTCAGAATTTCTTCCTGCTGTCATTACGATGATCATTTGCCTAGTTGTTTATTGATTTCCTTGTACGTTACGATTCTTACTCGATTTAGAAATTTCATCACCAAGTGATATTGGAACCATATTTCCTTCGTGTTATTCATCCAGTGCTTACCAATGATGGTATTGAATGGGGTTTGTGCATCCATGACAACAAAGTCACACATGATGGTGCTATTTTTTCATTCTCACATATTGTAGCAAGCGGTTGTATGTTATCCAGAGGTTTATTCGCTTGTCTGATAAACCAGTACGCTTGAATCCCAATTTATCAAAGCAATCTACGAATAGAATTTGTACAGTGCTCCCATTGTTTACAAATACCCTGTGAACGGTGGCATTTCTAATTTTAGTAATAATGACCTTCAGGTCATTATAAGGCAAAGTGTTAGGAACTGCATCATCTTTGCTAAACGTTACGTCTCATCGCAGTAGAATTTTTTATCAGTAAGTTCTTGTGGTTGGGGATATCTAGCCTTAGCTTTCAAGGCATTGTTAGAAAGAGCTTCTGTTGATCCATGGATTGATAGGATTACTTTCTCTAGGGCATCGTTTGCCATGTCCTTTTCATAATTCACTGTCGCCTTCATTTTCTGATTCTTGCTCTACATATTCAGTGCGCCTTGGTTGTTTTCATGGAGTTCCCCACTTTGGTAGCTTCACTGTAGCAGTTTCCTCCATCTTTCTTTCTAGATTGGTTCAAATAACCATTTTGCAAAGTCTCCTCTATTTTCCTTTTCAATTCTCTGCAGTATTCAATGTCGTGTTCATGGTTCTTGTGAAAAGCACAATAGTATTCCCTAGACCACTTATCTAGTGGTGGTATCATTGGCATAGGTTCGTAAAACAACTCCCTCTTAGCCTGCCAAATCTCCTACCACGACTTCGTCCAAGGAGTTTCTGGAAATTGTGTCATTTGAACCCCTAATATTTTTCCTTTAAAAGAGATATTCCTTTTTTTCCCTTATTACAAAAGCTCTTTGTGGATCTTCCATTATTCTTTTTCCCCTCGCTCATGCTCTAACTTGTGGTTGTTTGCTTCTTCAGTCCGCACATGCTTTTCAATCATTTTCTGCAATTTTCTTAGGTTCTCAGGCATGTTTTTTGTGAGTTTCTTGTAGAATTATACTGATTGCATGCCACCCGTGAATGTTCCTAATGACAATTGGAATGATAGATCACGAACTTGCAAACTTCTGGTAACGAAGCTATTGCAGTAATCTGTGAGGCTTCCATCACTTCGTTGGGCTATGTTATTTAGGTCCGCTATCATTTTGGTAAATTTCTCCTTCTGATAGAAGCGCCCTAAAACAAGTCTGATAACTATGACCAAGACCAAATACTTTCACTTGGTAGGTCATCATACCATGTAATCGCTGTTCTAGATAAGTAAATAGGGAAAGCTTGCAGACTAGTTCAATCTCCGCATCGAAAAATCACATACTTTTGTGATATGAATGTAAGAATTCCTCGGGGTCTGTTGTCCCATCATATATTTTCACATGCAATGGTAGCATGAAATTTTTTGGTATTTTTTAATTGCAAAGATGCGGTGCTAACGGCGACCAGTCTGTATCATTATCTGCCACTATATATCTTAACTCTTCTTTGTAATTAAGGCTCTCATGTCTCTGACTTACTCATTTGTTTATTTTTGGATATTTTTTCTTGATAGTTGCAAGGAACTGGTTATACGGGTGTTCCTTATTCGCTTCTAAGAAAGCTGTAAAAGCTCTCCTCTCTTAGAAAGCTGTAACAAGAATATGCATCCCTATAAAATTCAGCTTCTCTTCGTCGCCATTCGTATTTTCTTTGATGTGCTCTTGTTCTTTACTGGGAACGTATTCTTGATATTTATAGGGATGCGTATTCTTGTTACGCCCAGTTGTTCGTTCTTGTGTATGATGATTCTGGCTTCTCTCGCTTCTGGTGAAAACCATGGTTATCCTGAGGAATAAAGGATTTCAAAAAAAGAAAAAAATTCATCCCCACAGACGGAACCAGTGATGTGGTGTTCCTGGTCAAGCGAGATGGTTGATATTTACCGTACAGTAAGCGTGAACCTGCAAGAAAGGTCCGGGAAGTGATTCTGGGGAAATAGCTCCGACAATCAAGTAAGTTCTTTCCTTAAGAGAACTGGTATTTCTCAGTTTAGTGTCACTTACCTGAGCCAATATTTCTCTCCTTGTATTTATAGTAGACTAAAATTGTGGCTTTGCATTGTTAAGGTTTGAGATCATGGGTTGCATCATGGTTACTATAATCTTGGTTTGTGGGTGAGTCTTGGACGTTATTCTGTCTTTCTCAGTTCGTGGCTGAGTCTTATTGGGCATGACTCTTCCTTTCTCAGTTCGCGACTGAGTCTTCTTAGACATGACTCTGCCTTTATTGATTCGTGGGTGAGTCTTCGGCTGGGCCTAAAGGCTAACAACTTCCAGTCTATAGGTTAGGTATACACCACTGTGTTTTTTTTAATGTTTTTAGAGGTTATTGGCAACCCGAGTGGTAAAATTTGGAGCCTTGAGTTTGTTATGAATATTCGTAGGGTAATGAATCATTCGTTAAGAAATGTTCCTTTCATGGTTTGTGGTATCTTGAGGATATATAGGTTTACTAGTTATGGGGATAAGTATGACAGAACTATCCGGAATCTAGGTTGGGAGATTCTCTAGGTATGTGATACTCCATGCATGTATGGGAGAGTTGGATGGATTACTCTGGTTATTGGTTTTGCTAGTTTGATTTACTCCCCTTATAGGATGTCCTGAAAATCACAGTGCTTACATTGAGTATGTTTAGTTACTTAACGTTATTTTATATGTTTTAAAAAAAATAGACAATAACAATGGGTTATTGCTTATGTATTTTTGGTAGTATCCGCAGTCCAACTTGCCAGGTTAGAGTCTGAGGTGAAGGATGCAAGGGATCATTTTCCGATGTTTGTGAGTCTCACGGGCACTGGAGGGAGGCAATGCAAAGGAGCTATTAAAACTCACAGTGGTTAAAATGAGGGAAGAATGGGGGGCTACTCAGTTTAAGGAATTGTGAAGGAGGAGTTCCTTCATGAGTTTGTTTAACTAAGTTATGGGGTAGACCATGTTGTGAGAGAAGGGACGACCATTGGTTTCCACTACGCCTGCTATACTTGATGAGGAGGATGGTGCCCCTTCACCGGCTAATGGGGCCATAGGGTTAGGAATGGAGGTGGCTCAATGGGACAACGGGCAACCATTCTTGCCTTTTCCTATACTTCACTTAATAAGCGTAGTGGTCTCGAAGGGTTTATTCATCCCTTGTGATTTTGAGATCGCTCTCGATAAATCTCACCAAAATGACTTATCTTTAAGAGAGTTACATAGTTACAATTTTGTGTATTAGGTTCACAAATAGTTGACTTATCTTAGAAGGGAATTTGTTGTAACCCTTAATTTTTGTATTAATCTAAGATCTTGTTCTAATAAAGTGTTTCAATATTTGTATGATTATATGGAGAGCTTTTTTATCTTTTTATGGCCATTACGTTGAACTACGCTACATTCTCTTCGTTTCTAATAGTTGTTTCTATAGAAATTGGGGCTTGTAGTAAATTTTATCGGTTGTAATGGACATGACCCTTACGTAGTGAAAATATTTTAAAGGTGATGATGTGAACTTGACGGGATTGTTGAATAATCATAATTGATGGCTGGCTCGAAGAAGGGGTTAAAATTAATATCAACCTTAAACTAATACAACATCTTAGGGTTGAATTTTATTGGCCGTCAATTTGTTTTTAAGGATATCCTGTAATTATTTATTTTTTCTAATGTTATCATTGTTTTCACTATTCCATGGCTTCATTTAGATGGGAAAATATTGTCCTTATACCATCTAGTCTTTATTTGTTGTATGTGGTTGTCTGACCCATGTAGTTCGGGGCCTCTATATGTACTTTTCATCTTCGTTATTTAGCACAACATGCCTATCATTATTACTCCTCCCATCCCTAAATAAGGTTTCTACTGTCTATTTCGTCTGCTCCCATTTAGCACTAGATGCCTATCATTATATTTGTCCAGCTTATTCCAACTGCCCATTTTCCCTGCCATATCAGCATACGTAAATGGGCATGAAAAAAAGGTGATATGAACCTTACTCTGAGATGGAGGGAGTACAAGAAATTTTGTAACTGATGTGACTCTATAAGAATGTTTTACCTAATGAATTTAGAACATTTTTATTTGCGTGATCTGCACTCCACGGGATCGTTAATAAACAGTCTTTTGAGAGATTTACTAACCCGCAAAGAGCTAAGAAGATCAAAGATAAGATTTATAGTGTTGCTCCAATTCTTACTACTAAGCTACCAAAAAGGTAGATAGCGAAAAGTCTAGGGGTCGTCCACAGAGATGTTAGGACTTTAAATATTAACGACGCAAAGCCGCTATCGGGTCGTCAATCTGATCACGTGTCAGGAATAGCTAATGTCGCAAAACAAGGTTTGGGGGGGTTTATCTAACAACTATAATCATGCAAAGACAAGAATGAGTAAACTATATACAACTGGCACTTGGGAATATTTACGTTACATAACCGGTAGTATATTTCGATCCTAGATTTGATCAGTACAACACGTATAAACATGTCCTAATGCTTATGTCACATAGTGTGATCGGTGGTCAACATTTCCCCCTATCTGTCCATAAGGGTGCTCTTTTTTTCTTCCACCGATACAACCTCTGTAATTAGGGAAGTGCAACAATGACCCCACTGTTGTGCAGTTCTATTAATTCCTTGTAAATCCTCAAGCTAAATAACTTCTCTACTACTAATAGATCCATGGCATTTATTGTATTAAATGTCATGGATCTAAGAACTAAGAAAAGGAAAAAAGAAGAAGAACTCTAGACAGAGAGAGAACTCTCATCTTCCTTCCTACCTACCAAGAAAATAAAATCTACATTATGCCTACTTGTCAAACCCTAGGAGACTAAAAGCCGCTTATATAGAAGATGATAAATGGGCCTCTAAAGGCCCAAGTGTGGAAGAAACCTTAAGGTTCCCACTAGTGAAACCATAGATCCCTACTAGAGCCACATCGGAACGAGCTGTGCCCCAACACTGCCACATTGGCAAGGGTCGGGCCCCACCACTACCACATCAGCACGGGCAATGTAAGGGCACATAGCCCGTGTAATATAACATGGGCCACCGGCTGGGAGAGTGTCTTCGGCTTTCTGAATAGCACGGGCTGCGTAAAATCTTGCGGGTCATTGGCCGAAAGCATCTTCAAAGCATCTTGAATGGTATGGGCCGTGTCAAACCTTGCGGGCCGTTGGCTGGGAGTGATTTCTTGGCAACTGATAATGTAGGCGTGCAAATATTACTGTGGCGTGGGATGTATCTTTACTTCTTGCAAAGGGACATAACCCGCGTCGGGACTTAATTGCTTCAGCTCTTGGTGTGGCACAGCATGGAATGGGTCATGAAAGCTAAATGGGTCGTGTAAGCCTAGAACAGGTCATGTAAGTTAATGGGTTGCGTTGAGCTGCTCTAGCACGGGTCATGCCAGCTTCGACACTTCCAAAACTTGACTTTTCCTTCAACTTGTTTGTACCGCTACAGATTAACCGTTGATCCAATTTGGGAGTTCTTGTAGTCGATTCTATAGTTCCCGAGAAGAAAAATCCAACGGTGCCACTCTTGAACACTGATTCTTCTCAAATCATTCCCAAAACTCTGTACAACTCTCGGATCTCAGTTCCTCCACTTCTTTTTCTTCCTTCTTCGACCATTCTATCATCTACCACGCTTTGACTCGTGGCCTTTAGTCTTCTACCATCCTTAAAAATAGCCTTCTACAATCTACTACCATTCTTACGAATGGTCTTCACTAAAGTACTCTGAAGTGCTTATGAGCAATCTATCAATAAGCTTACAAAATAGAATCTAGATGCTCATAAGGACATAAAATCCATTAGATCTAAATTAACTACAAAATGAGGGATTTGGATAAGAAAACTAACAATGACCATCTAAACCCCTTGCACTGTAAACTCACCTAAATCTAGCAATCAACCATATAAAACATACTAGTATATGTGTTAAATGCACTGGTTAACACATGCTTTTCGGTGCAGATCAATCCCCCCACACTTAAACTTTTACTCATCCTCGAAGTAAAAAAAATGAGTAAA
This sequence comes from Rubia peregrina, assembly GCA_032355705.1. NCBI lineage: Eukaryota > Viridiplantae > Streptophyta > Magnoliopsida > Gentianales > Rubiaceae > Rubia > Rubia peregrina. The sequence goes on from JAULKK010116878.1 coordinate 11,804, forward strand.
AATCTACGTGGAAAGTAGCATGCAATAAGACTTAACTAATACATTCAACATTATTCTTAAGCTACCCTAGTTCCCCCAAATATGTAAGAATCTTGCAACTCTCACTCCCCAGAGAAACTAAAATAACCTATCCAACCAACATACCAAATGAAAATGTAAGGTATACAAGCATATGTAGAAATAGCTTACTCCACCAAAGAAGCTACCGAAGAAAAATCAAAAGAAGCATAATATGGTTTCAATTTCTCTCATTTTCTCTCATTTTGCCTAGGAGCCCTTTTGGGTTTTAATCCTAGCTTCACACTTTTTTTTTGTTTTTCAAGCTCGCCCTCACCTTTTTCCACACCATTTGGCCTCTCATTTTGTCTAGGTTTTTCAACCTATCCGGGCCTTCCCATTTTTGCCTAATTCAGTCTTTCCGGTTTTTTACTTAGTCGGGTATATATGTTTTTCTCTTCATTTTTTCCATTTTTTTAAAGTGCTCTAAGAAGAGAAACTTGCTACATAGAAACAACTAAGAATCATAAGTGCTATCTAATTCCCCTCCCCACACTTAAATCTTGCATTTTCCTCAATGCATATATACAATCATAGAACATATGTCAAGGGAATGAAATAGGAGAGCACTTACAAAAAAAGAACACTAAAATCTACCCTTAGTGGCACAATCATGGGTCTAATGAAAAAACTACCACCACTACAATATACCACCCATAGCCTCTAATCAAGCAAGTTCATTCATAACCACTATCATGCATCAGAAATCGAATAAACAATTGAATCACAGTGGAGAGTTACCTCTTAGATTTCAAGTTGTGTGTTTCAAAGGTTTTGAGAGAAAATAGGTTTGCGTGGTATTTTGCGGGTAGTAGGGAAGAAGTGGCGATTTGGATGTAGGAAGGTATGTGAGCTTCACGAGTCGTGTATGTCTACACGCCCATGAAATTGGAGGTTTGGTTCTCTTTGTCCACCATTTTGAGCTTCACGAACCATGAAATTCTACATGGTCCGTGAGTTGGACTCCTCCTAAACCCCGTTTGCTTGCCTTCCTCTAAAAACCATATGTTTCATCCAAATCAAACATGCACACCAAGTTTAATAGTGTTCCAAAACCAAAACTAAAAATAGAATAACACACCAAAACACTAAATATCTACAACACAATGCAATGGGACATCTTTCCTCCCCCCACAATTATAACACGCATATTCCTCAAATAAGAAACATGATATGAAAACAAGGGAGGTAAACAAAATGATAGGAAATCACAACTTCCAATGCATTGTTTCCACCTCAATATCCTCATATCTACCTCGGCATGCAACTTAAACCAAACCACTACAAAGCCACACTAAACGAGTATCAATTAACATCCACACAAAGAAACAATTTGTGTGCTGCCTAGGTTGTGTATTTGATGGTGGTTAAGGTGGTGGAATTTGGTGGTGGAATTTGGTGGTGTCGAATGGTTTTGGGGTAAGAATGGGAGGAGAATGTGATAAATATTTCATATATTTTTTTTCAAAGAAAAACAAGCTAATTTCATTTTTCAAAACTTGGGTTGCCTCCCGAGAAGCTCTATTAAGATTATCGGCACGACCCTAATATTATCCATATAGTGCAGGTTTTTACCCCATCACCATAGGCAACGAAAAATGAAGTGGTGGGGTGAGAATCTTCCAAGAGGAAGATGTAGTAGGGGTGGAGTCAACCCTAGGGGAAATAAGTGGTTCGGAAGCTTAGCATATTCAATAGGATTCTCTATGGTTTCCTCTAAGGGTTCAGAAAATGTGGGAGTTGGTTCTATATATAGGTGGAGGTTGAGATAGGAAAGGTAATATGGTGAATTATGCACAATAACCCCTTTCTCAACTTCTTCGCTCTCAACAAACCACTCCCCATCCCTATTGGATTCATTTACCAAAATTTCAAGTTCAACTAGGGATGGTTAATTTTCAGAATATTAGGTTTCTGGTTGGCTCACCCTTTCTATCAGGCAACTCTTGCCCTTCAACTTTCTCAATGCTTGAGGAAAGTTAAGTTCCCAAATCTCTAATGTTGCTATGCAATTGTGAGTGGAGTAACTCGCTAATATTGGTCAAATTAGCTATAGCTTGCAAAATTTCTCCATAATAAAATTTGGGAACCAATCCTGGGGATTAATTTTAGGGAATTGTATAGGTTGGTGAAGGCCAACTATCTAACTTAAAGTGTTGGTTTCCCTATGTATATCCATACCTTGAATTCGAGTTACCACTCAACCTCGAATAAGGAGAATCTTGGTATGGGTACCAATCTCAATCCCATCGGCCTTGGGAACCAATAACTCCTATCTCTCTCTCATTTTCGCTCAACAACGAGCAAGACTCCATAGGGTGGTCGCATTGACATATCTTACAAAATCTCACTCGTTAAGCCTCTCTTCTCCCCAGTTTTTTTCATTGTTCAATAAACAAAAACAAAGAAAGGATAAAATATTCAAAATTGTAGTGCAAGGGTCATCGGTTCACGCCAAGACCTCAAGTGATACCTATTGTGGAAAATAACAAACACACAAAAAAGATACAAACAAACAACACAAAAACACTACAAATATTTACACAATAACCACACAAAAAACAACACTAGCTACTCTACCAACAAGCTATCCAAGTTAACAATTAAATATTTAAACTAGCATCCCGGTAACAGCTCCAAAATTTGATCCGCACTTCACGAGGTCGTTAATAAAAAACCTTTCGAGAGATCTACTAACCCGTAGAGTGCTAGGAAGATCAAAGATAAGATTTATAGTGTTACTCTCGTTCTTACTACTAAGCTACCAAAAAGGTAGATAGCAGTAAGTTCAGGTATGTCTACAGAGATGCTAGGACTTTAAAGGTTAACTGCACAAAGATGCAATCGGGTTGTCAATCCAATCACGTGTTAGGAATAGCTAATGTCGCACAACAAGGTTTTTTAGGGGGGTTTAATAAAATAAATACAATCTTTCAAAGACAAGAGAGAGTAAATTATATAAAAATGGCACTTGGGGATATTTGCATTACATAACTGGTAGTATATTTTAATCCTAGATATAATCAAGTCCAAGACGTATAAACCTATCATAATGCTTATGCCACATAGTGCAATCGGTGCTCAACACTTCCTCCTACCTGTAACATAAGGGTGCTCTCGTTTTCTTCCACCGATACCACTTCCGTAATTAGGGAAGTGCAACAATGGCCCCGTCGCTATGCAATTCTATGCATTCCCCGTAAAGAATTACTTCCCAACCACTCCACTATGAATGCTGCTCCCTAGGCCTATAGATGAAAAGATATTGGAAGCTTATGCTTGACTCCAGGGTTGCAACGACAAGATTCGAATTACGCGAAGCCTAGTTGCTACAAAACTATCTTTATCCATAACCTATCGGCTCTTGTCCATCTCACTAGCCCTTGGTCATCGGAATGGTGATTCACGGCCCACATGCATACACTCACACGGTCAACGGACCCTTGCCCCCCCCCATTACTCTAGCGGCACTTTCTAAGGGGATACCAATAAATGTGCCAATATGAAAGCATACAAAGGTGTATGCCAATATAGTGTATTAATCATGCAATTAACTAGAATGTGAAGCACAAGTTAACATAATAATCATAATTTAAAAAAGATACGATGATCTTAGAATCTCACAAAATAAGTACCAAGTTATGAATACAAATTTAAAGCCCCAAGCTAAATAACTACTCTACTACTAATAGATCCATGACATTAATTGGATTAAATGCCATAGATCTAAGTAACTAAGAGAAGGAAAAGAGAAGAAAAATTCTAGAGAGAGAACTCTCCTCTTCCTTCCTACCTACCAAGAAAATAAAATATACATTATGCCTACTATCAAACCCTAGGAGACTAAAGGCTCCTTATATATGATAAGATAAATGGTCCTCTAAGGGACCATGTTTGGAAGAAACCCTAAGGATCCCACTAGTGAAACCCTAGGTCCCCATTAGTGCCACAACGGCATGGGTCGTGCCCCACCACTGCTACATTGGCACATGTCGTGCCCCATCACTTCCACATCGACACAGGCCGTGTAAAAGCAGAAGACTTGTGTAGGATGGCTCATGTAATAGAACTCGGGTCGTCGGCTGGGAGTGTGTCTCCAGCTTTCGGAATGGTACGAACCGTGTAACATTTTGTAGGCTGCCATTTGGAAGCATCTTGAACAACACTGGCAGTGTAAAACCTCGATTTCTTGGAAACTAATGATGCGGGTGTAGAAATCTTCACGAGATGTGGGCTGGATCTCCACTTCTTGATCTTTGAGGCACACGGGGGGTGCAAAGGGACACGACCCGTGCCAGGACTTAATCGCTTCAGCTCTTGGTGTGGAACAGCTATGGCATAGGTCATGGAAGCTAAATGGGTCATGTAAGCATGACACGGGTTGTGTAAGCTAAATAGGTTGTACCAAGCTACTCTGGTACGGGTCATGTAAGCTACACTAGTCGTGCCAGCTTCGACTCTTCCAAAACTTAGCTTTTCCTTCAACTTGTTTGCACCACTACAAATAAACCGTTGATCCGATTTGAGACTTTTTTTAGTCTATTTTGTAGTGCTCGAGAAGAAAAATCTAACGGTGCCAACCTCGAATGCTTTTTTTTGTTCATTCTATGAACTCCGTACAACTCTCGGATCTCAATTTCTCCGCTTCTTTGTCTTCCTTCTTTGACCCTTCTATCTTCTACCACGTTTTGACTCGTGAACTTTAGTCTTCTACCATCCTTGCAAATGGACTTCTACAATCTACTACCATTCTTGTGAATGACATTTATTAAACTACTCGGAAGTGCTTAGGAGCAATCTACCGATAATCTCACAAATTAAAATCTAGACGCTCGTAAGGACATAGAATCCGCTAGATCTAAATAAGCTACAAAATGAGAGATTTAGATAAGAAAACCAACAATGGCCATCTAAACCCCTTGTAATGTAAAATCACTAATGACACGCCAAATGCATGTATTTTCCTAAGCATTTAGCATCTCTTTTGTCATCATTTTGTTGGGATATTGCTAGATTTAGTAGGTTTGGGGTTGGATAACCATTTTTGGTTTTTCATAACTAAATCCTTCTTTTCTTAACCTACTTTGAATCTAATTGAATTGTATCCTTATGAGTGATGTGCTCATCACTTTTTAGCACATGTGAAACTCATATTTGTAATAGATTAAACTTTTATGTAAGAACAATAGATGCTTTGTTGGTAAGAAAGTTTGGGTGATGATTTAGGGGTTATATCCTAAGTCTCTAGTTTAAGGTATTTTTGGAAGGTCTTTTATGATCATGTTCATGATGGAAAATTCAAGAATGAAGATTCACAAGGAAAATAAGGGTTTAGAAGTGAAGTCCAATACAATTTGGTAGAAGAAAAGTACAGATTTGAAGAACGAAGGTCGGCCGACCGATGTGAAGACCGGCCAGCCGACTGGCTTTTG
>JAULKK010117192.1:0-17286 GCA_032355705.1 Rubia peregrina
GTACTCCATTGGTCATCAGACAGAGCAGGACCAAAATCATAACGAGCAGCGTGTCCCGGAGGAGATAGGGCTGCGCAGGCAAATGGTGGTGGCATCGGGCGGGCGGCAACTGCACCACCGTAAGCAGCGGCGGCTGTAGGCTGGGTTGGCACCGGCTTCTTGATCTTTGGGTTCAATTCCCTGAACCATTCTGGTACTCCAGTGAGCTTGAAACAAGTTTCTTTATCATGTCCCTTGCGATGATAATGCGAAAGACCAGTTGACAAAGAACCCGAAGGTGGTGGATGTCATGCGGCATATGCCAGAGTGTCAGTTGAAGAATCATGAGACTGAACAACGACTTGGTGATTCTCCTCCTGAGCGACAAGGGCATAAAAACGAATGACTGGTGGAAGTGGATCAGTGGTCATGATGTTGGAACGCAAGGTATGATAGCTTTCGTCAAGACACATGAGAAACTGGTAGATCATATCTTTCTCACGCTTGAGGAAGGCGTTAGCAGCATGATTGCAGGTGCACAGAGGTTTACAAGCTTCACAGGTGAAAACTAAAAGAGGCCGGAGGGAGTTGTTGTCACCAAACAACTTCTTCAATTTACCAAAATAAATGGCAACAGGCTGACCATTGTGCCGATAGTTCTGGATATCCTCACGCATCTGCAGAATTTTTGGACCATTCCCAAGAGTAAAACGCGCCTTGATATCATCTCATAGTTCCTTCACAGTGGCATAGTAAGTGGTTGAAGAACGCAATGGTGGATCCAAGGTCTGCAAGAGCCAACACACCATGGTAGCATTAATTCAATGGCCATTCAACCGTATCAGGATGATCGGCCAGAGGATTAGTAATGGTTCCATCAATGAAGTCGTTCTTCTTCTTACTAAACATAGCACCGTAAAAGGCATTAGCCCATTCTAGGTATTTCTCTTTTCCTTTAAGTATGGCGGGACAGATGGACAAACCCGGGCCATCAGTAGTACTGAGAAAGTAAGGGTCATGCATAGACCGACCCGTAGGTACGCTACCCCCAGTGCCGGATTGCAATTGCAAATGTTTAAGTAAAGCTGCAATCACATCGGTGGCATTGAGGTTTTGTAGTTTAGCAATCTCGGCACTAGTGACGCGGGCCTGTTCAGCGGCATCAGAATTGGAAACCGGAGTAGACATAATTGTGGATCATCAAATAAAGCAGATCAGTGAACACGGAGCAAACGAAAGCAGCGGCGCGTGGAGGGCGGTGGCGGGTGACGAGCGGCAACGGCGCGTGACACACACTCGATAAACAAACGGGCAGGAGATGACCGGAGCAGCGGATCGGCGATGGAAGATCGGCAGCAACAGGGACATAATGGCAGAAGCAAACACTGAGAAAAGGCTGATCGGAGAGCAGCGACACGTGGAGAGCGGCGGCGTTGCGTAACACGGTTGATCGACGGCGTGGCACGGTGGTGGAAACGAAGTAGCGGATCAACGTAATACAGTGGATCGGCGGTGGCAGTAGGAAACGGCGAGCGGTGGTGGCGGTCCACTGGAGACGGCGGCATGATGGCGGCGTAGTCGCAGACGGCGGAGGCTGCTCGGAAGAGGACGGGAAAATTATTCTCTAGGTTTTCTGGATTTTAGGCTCTGATGCCATGAAGAAAACTTACGGAGTAATAATTGTGTGTTTGTATTCATGATCAGAGGTACATTATATACTAGTACAGATGACCTAAATCAGACTAGAAAATGAATTCTAATCTAATTACAAGTACAAGTAATATTACAAGAATATTCATATGTTAATATTCATATTCCTTAATAGTATTTATCTGGGGATATATAGATCGAAGCAAGATGATATATGAGCAATGTTTGAATTCGTTGTTGCTCTTGTGTCCAGGTTCCATTTGCTATTTGTAACTACGTTATTTTGTTGATCGCCTGCCTTTTTGTTGCCCATTGAGGGAAAAACCTGGTGTTTTGATCCCCGAACCTGCCCCAATGCACTCTTGATCTTAGCTGTCAGTAGTCGGACTGTTGTTGCAATGATCCTTCTATTTCCTACCTAAGAGCTTATTCTTGCTATGTCGAAAGTTGTGTGTTTCCCACACCAGCCTTTAGTTGAAGTCTCTTTAAGTGTTTAGATTTTTCTTGAATCATCTTGTCTAGGTTTCCAAAAGACTGATCACTCCAATTCTTCAGGTGCCTTGATGTGACCTGTAAGATATCTGATAATATCCACCGTGACAATTGAAATACATCCCTCACTCGATCTTGATAGAATTCCCCCCTGCCACTCCATAAAATCAGCCTAAAACGTGGTGTACCTCTTATATGGTCTGTGACCCTGTGCACGAATGGTTGCCTAAAAAAGCTCCTTGGTGAGGTTGTATACTATGTTAGTTCCTCATTCCTTGTTGTGCTCCCTGAACTTAGTTTCTAAAAATCTTATACGCCCATATATCGTTAGATTTGTCTTAACATATATTTTCTAAATATAAATTTTTTATGCGATATTATTATATACAACTATAGATATTTACGGTCAAACATGCTCATTGAACACCGTGAAAAAACAATTCGGAACTTAATAGTGGGACGGAGGGAATATATGTTTATCTTACGAGAAAATTATAATTAGAAAATGCCTCCTAACAGGTGTCTTGACAAACCAAAGATCAGTTTGCAATTAATAAAAATTGAGCACTTTAGGTCAAACCCTGTCAATCCATGAACGTAGATCTGAGTTTAGCAGCAAGGGTTGGGCCTACTTAGCCTCTCCCTCCTCCTTAGCGCCGCCACCGGGGTGTTCTACTTCCTCCTCTTCGAGCCGAAGCTGTCGACAATTTATTTGGTTTGCATGGGTTGGCATCGATAAGCCGAATCAACTCAACTAACATCAACAATGGATTTAGTTACAGTGGATCTGCTCAACTAACTCCTCTAAATAGAATTGCTTCAGTGATGAGCTCTTTTACCCCTTTACTTGGTTTGGTTACAATGGATATTTACCAAAGTGTTAAATGATAAAAACCTAGTCAATTAGGGATGTTGAATTACATGTTTAATATATACTCCCTCCGTCCCACTCTAAATTGCTTATTTACCTTTTGAGAGTCAAAGTTGGTAAATTTTAACCCTAAATATAAATTATTACATAAATAATAAATATATCATGTGAGATATTGTTAGATTTGTCTTAACATCTATTTCTAAATATTACTTTTTATGCGACATTATTATAAGTAACTAGAGATATTTACGGTCAAACATACTCATTGAAGACCGTGAAAAAGTAAATAAGCAATTTAGAGTGGGACGAAGGGAGTAGGTTTCATGAGGGTACAAGAATAAAATAGACAATAACTTAGCTTTAAAGAAACATCCTAAATATCTAATGTTCTAACACCCCCGTCAAGCACAACATCAGATAAATCGAAATGCAAATGTTAGATCTAAAAAACTCAAGCAAGGGACGTGAGAGAACCTTAGTGAAAATATCAGCTATCTAAAAGGAAGTGGAACATGTTGAATTCACAACTAGCCACTTGCAACCAACTTCGGACAAATTGGTAATCGATATCAATGTACTAGGTGCACATGTGAGCAACTAGATTCTAGGCGAGAAAATGGCATCGTTGTCACACAACAAGAGAGGTGATCCAGAAAGCGGAAAGTGCAAATGAGATAGCCAAACTACCTAAGCATCCGTATTCGCAAAATCATGATACTCAGACTCATAGCTAGAACGAGAAATTGTAGACTGCTTCTTAGCACTCCATGGACAAGATTCCCACCAAGGAAGACATCATACCCATAAGTCGAGCGACGAGCCTCAAGAAAAAAAGCCCAATCAGCATCTGAATATCCCAATATATCGAAGGAACCAACGGTGCTGAAGGACAATCCAAAATGAAGAGTAACATTAACATAGTGAAGAATCTGAGTGACTACCATAAAATCATCATCACGAGGGTCCTGAGTGAATTGACTACAAAGGTCAAATTTGGACGAGTGATAGTGAGATACTGTAAAGCACCGACCAAGGACCGATAAAGAGTAGGATTGGAAAACCGCTCACTAGAACAACTATGGAGCTGAGACATATGCAAAAATAGAGTATAAATAAGAGAAGCATATTTCATCCCTACACGATGAAGAATGTCACGAGCTTACTTCACCTTACCCAAGAAGATACCAGTGGAGGTGGAAGAAACCTCGAGGTCAAGAAAATAATGCAGAGAACCCAGGTCCTTAATGGAAAATTCCTGATTAGTACGAGTGATAAACTGACGATTAACCGTAGAGTCATTTCCCGTAAGAATGATATAATCAACATAAACCAACAAGTAAAGAAGAATGGTATCATGAGAGAAGATAAAAAAAAATAGATGTGTCATCCATTCTTCAAACAAAATCGAGGTCCCGAAGATAGGTACTAAACCTGATAAATCATGAATGAGGAGCCTGCTTAATTCTATAAATGACTTTACAAAGGCGGCAAACATAATCAAGGCTAACCAGATCCTTGTACCAACCAGTTAAGCCATGTAGATATGAGCATCAAGAACACCATTTTGAAAGGAATAGACATCAAAATGGTGAAAAGGCTATTTTTGCATAGTGGCAATAGCGAGAATAGGTCGGACCATAAAGGCATTAACCAGAGGAGTGAATGTGTGATCAAAATCAAAATCAAGGATTTGAGAGTACCATTGAGCAAAAAAAATGAGCCTTATAACAATCCATGGTACTATCCGGCTGGTATTTTAAAGGTAACACCCATTTGGAGCAAATAATATTAACATTAGAAGGACAAGGGACCAAATCTCAAGTGTGCTGATGACAAAGAGGATCTATCTCTGCATCCATGACATGCACCCATTTTGGATCACGAACAACAGCACAATAATCCCTGGGCTCAGACTTAGCAAGAAGAGCAGCTAGAAGACCAAAGGCAACATAACCATCAAACTTGCAAGGTGGTCACGTGCTATCACGAGCTCAAGTGACCATAGGATGAAGACGAGTGGAAGAAAGATCAGGAGAGCCACCAGAATCAGGAATAGAGTCTAAAGAATGTGAAGAAGATCCAAAAACGTCCAACAAAGGAGAAACTGGTGCTCAAGAAGTAGCCAATGGTGACCCATAAATTACAGCTGGAAGGACTGGAATTTGAGAATCCAAATCAGAAGAGAAAAAAGAGCATGGGGCCAACGAGGATGGTGACAAAGCCACTGGTTGAGAGTCAGGGACTGAAGGATCAAGGAAGCAAGAGACATCCAACGATAAAAATGGAGAGGCAGATGAAGAAATAGTGGAGAAAGGGAAGCATGACTCGTCAAAACGAGCATGCCGAGAGATATAAACCCCACCAGTGGTATTATCCAAACAACAAAAACCCTTGTACTGTGAACTATAGCCAATGAACACACAAGGGAGGCTTCATTGCGGTAGTTTATGCTCAACATAAGAGTGAACAAAAGGATAAACCCGGACAGCCAAAGGGATGAAAGTTAGAATAAATTGGCGCCCGATCAAAATGAATACCATAAGGTGTAACTCCATCAAGGACCGGTGTGGGAATATGATTGACAGTGTGAACCGCAGTCGAAAAGGCATCATCCCAAAATGATATAGGAAAAATGAGAGATAAACAACATAGTGAGCCCCATCTCAGCAACATGGCGGTGTTTTCTCTCAGCACACTCAATTTGTTCAGGCGTATAGGGACAAGAATTTTGATGATGTATCCCCTTTTATGCAAGTGAGTACAAGGTCGTGTGTTACGGAATTCAGTGCCACCATCACTCTGAATGACCTTAATACAAGATGAGAATTGATTTTCGACAAAGGCCTCAAAATGCATATAAATTTCACCAAAATTATTTTTCCAACGAAGGGGATAAAACCAAGAGAAACTTGAATAGTCATCCACAAACAAGGCATAATAAGAGAATCTATTTCTAGATAATAGAGGTGAAGTGCCCAATAAATCCCAATGAACCAAAACAAGAACATTCACAGCATGCTTAGAATTCTCAACAAAAGACAATTTGTGACCTTTCGCCATAACACAAGGAGCACAAGTGTGAGGTTTTGGCAATAAAGATGAAACGGAAAAAGAACCAGTCTTAATCAAAAGAGAAATAATGTTATTGGACACATGTCCTAATTGAGCATGCCACAACTCAAAAGATGCCCTATTCTTGTCTGCTTAATAAAAGAAACTAAACTCTCTTCACCTTGATCCAATACGTAGCATCGTCACTATGACCTCTTCACATGACTGCCTTGGTTACTTTGTGCTGAATAACAAAAAAGCGATCATCAAACGTGATTAGAACATCAAGATCCATGGTAAGCTTACTAATAGATAATAAATGCTTGGTGATATTAGGCACAACCAAGACATTAGATAAATGCAAAGTAGGTGTAAGATGACAATCACCAATGACAGAAATTGAAATAGAATCACCATTACCAACATAAACACAAGTATTACCAGAGTATGGAGGGACACTTTCAAGAGCGGAAGAGGAAGAACTCATATGATTGGTGGTGCCCGAGTCAATATGTCAATCTGAAGTGACAGTCGTTGGTTCAATTTGCAAGGATGACTGAAATTGTTTGGAAAGATGGGTGGATTTGGATGGACAAGGGACAAATCAAAAGCAGCGGGAAGCAGCATGACCCGGTTTGCCACACCATTGGCAATGAAGAGTAGAACCTGATCCACACCTACACGAACATGAGAAGAAGGCTGCCAAGAGGTCTTGCCATCATGATGGCCAAAAAATCAATCACCACGGGGACACGTGGGCCTGACTCTTGGCCACCACGAACGGTCGCCGCCGGTGCATGGTCCCACATGCGACTGGTCGGAGATGCGAAAATGGAAAAAAAAATAGTCGGACCACCCCCTTGAACTTGTATGCCTTGCAGATCCTCGTCAGAAAAGCCTCGTCGTCCTTAGCTTGGCAACACCATCAATGTAAAATGTAGTTGGCAAAACATGAACATGAGGAGCACCAAAATATTTGAACTCGACACCAATGGCCATCACAAGCTATAAAAACTGGTCGTGATTCGAGATCGGAGCACCCATAGAAAAGAGTTGCTCAAAATGGATTTAAATTTAGGTGAAGATCGTGAACAGTTCCCATTTTGCAAATATTGAGAGCTTGAACACGAAGAGACATACTACCTTTGTCCCAACCGATTTTGCACACTTTTTGGTCAACTTTCTCAGGTCATGTTTGACCAACGATAACTTTATTTATGCAAATCAATGATGTTTTAAAATTTGATATTTGGAAAATACATCATGCAGGGAATCTAACAATATCTCACATGATGGTATTGGTATCTATTTACTAGTTGTAATTTATGGTCAAATGTGTCTCGAGAAAGTTGACTGAAAAGTGTGCAGAATCAGCTAGGACAGAGGTAGAAATCAAAGATTTGCTTCAATTATGGTAAACCGAGAAAAGTGTGTCCCAGATCTGTTTGGAGGTTTCACAATCAAAAATCTCGCTCATAGCATCCAACATGAGAGATGAGAATAGGAGATTGCAAAACCATTGATCTTCAATGAGTAATGGCTCATATTTTGCATGAGCATACTCATACACTACCTGCAGATCCACCTTGGAAGTGCCAGACGCCGGAGATGACGCTGCAGCTGCAGCATAGCTCACCGAAGTCGAATGTGGCGGAGAGGGAACCGGTGGTAGGGGGTGGACCCATCAAAATGGCAGAATAATCCTTGTGGTTTAAGAACATGAAGCGGTTGTCTCTTCCATGGAAAATAGTTGCATCATGTGGATCTGTATGAACTGCTTTTTGGCCATGGTAGGAGACACAAACAAAAAATATATGAAGCAAAATGAAAGGAAAATCTGGTCGGGAAAATGCGAGCAGAAGACGCGTTGTGAGGAAAAGACGTGGCAGGAAAATGGCATGTAAAAATATTGGAAATGAAGGAAAAGCTGGCAGTAAAAGTTGAACATTAAGAGAAGGGAAATATGGCTAGCAAAAGAAAGAGAAAAAAAGGAGAAAATGTGGGAGAGAAGGAGGCCGCTTTGAAGAGGGGGAGAGGATCTTAGGTTGATACCATATTGAATGATAAAACCCTAGTCAATTAGAGCTGTAGAATTACATGTTAATATATAGGTGTCATGAGGGTACAAGAGTAAATAAACAATAAGTTAACTCTAAAGAAACATACTAAAGATCTAATATTTTAACACAAAGTAATCTGAATCCATGTCCTGTGCTTCATATTTTGGAGTTGTGGTGTTTCTTAATTTGCATCTATTTGGTCATATCGATTATCAGTCATAACTAACTAGTACATTAAGAATACTAACTTATGCAACATGTAAGTAAGCAGATGCAATTCCTAATTCAAAATGAACAAAAAACAACAAATGAAAACAAAAGGTCATACACGGTACAATTAATTAGTACAAACTAAATATTAAGTAAACAAATGCAGCTCCTTATTCAAAATGAAACAAAAAGTCATACAAAGTACAACTAGCTAGTAAACATAAACAAAAGCAGTTCCTAATTCAAAATGAACAATGAACAATAACTGAAAACAAAAAATCATATACGGTACAACTAACAAGTACACACTAAATACTAACAATTGCAATATATAAGTAAATAAATGCATATTATAGCATCAACCTCATATAAATGCATAGATTTACTTATACATCATTTAAATGACACATGCATAAGTTTACTAAACAAATACAATTTCTAATTGAAAAATAAAAAATAAAAAATCAATTGACTCTCATTGACCAAGAATCTCACATGAAGAGAAAGGCTACATAACATGATTTTTCATAATAACTAACTAACATGTACAGTGACTTTATTCTTGCTGGATAGAGAAATATTTTAGATTTCATCCAGTGGCGGAACTAGAAGCAAATTTGAGGAGGGGCTGGGGGGCTGGGCTAGGAGGGGCGGGGCGGGAGGGGTATATTAGCCTAGTCATCGGAGGTTTGGGGGGCGGCCGCACCGGCTCGCCCCCCAGTTCCGCCGCTGATTTCATCTTAACGTTGCACAAGCTCAGCCTTCTTGCTGCTCGTGTAGCTAGTGATGTAGCTGATGACTCGGAGATGTCTCCCGAAGCAAGACAGGGAAAGCCTCTGACCAGTTCATTATCTTTCATCCAAGTACAAGCTATAGGTATGCGTGAAAATCATTATCTCCCGTTCAATTGACCCTCATTGCTGCTCACCGACGAATGTTGCAGACAATCCCGAAGTGAAGAATAATACAATTTCCATAACAGTGCAAGATATGCCTAAAAGACGACAATGGGAACTCGTTGATGTTGAGTCTTCAAGAGGAGGAAAAGGGGGCGGTGGTTGGTGGTCGTCTAGAACTCGTGAGGTGATCGGGTCAAAGAATTGATGTCGGTGCTCATAATTTGGGTAAGATGAATTTGCACATAATTACAACTTAATGATGAATATCATTAATTACAAAATAAATATTATTTTACAATTAAATTCATACCATGTGTATAAGTTTATGAGCAAATTTTTTTTCTTCAAGATTTTCTCTTGTAATTAATTGGGAGATGGGCGAAAATGGCCTTATATATAAATGTGACTAAACTACCCTGGATTTTTAGAGAGTGCCAAAATAACCTTGGGATTTTAGCATTAGTCTTAGTATCAGGTGAACATAATGATATCATTTAACGAATATTTAGAACTGTTTCAGCATATTCGACGAACACTCAAAATTGTTGAACCACTTCAAAGAACTCAGAGTTGTTTGAGCACATTCATAAAAACATACTCCCTCTGTTTCAGCTGTATTTGTACTCTTATTTTTTTAACACTATTCCCCCTCAAAATTTGATCGTATATTTGAATAAATATATGAACAATAATATTATCGTATATGATATTGTTCAATTCGTCGTAACAAGTAGATTCTAAATATTAACTTTTTATTTACCGTTATTATACGTAGGTAGAGATATTAACGGTCAAACATGTTACTTGAACAACGTCACGTTTCTCTCTATGCATATACAACTGGGACAAAAGATAGATTTATTTTGGTGTTTCTCCCTAATTTTTATGTTAAAAAAGGTTAATAAAAGATGTGGACAACAGGACAAGTGGTTCTTAGTTCCCGGAGATATGGACATCCCAATGCCATTAAACAATAAAACAAGGCACACCACATGTTCTGTTTCTATGAATTTTGTTCAGCGCACAAACTAGTGTTTCAAGGAAAACAGTCTGGTGACTGACCGGTGTGTCCTGCGATGCCCGGGGAAGCTTGCGCGCCGCCGTCATCGCATTTGCAGCCAATGGACTCAGCGTCGGAAGCCGAGGAAGCCCGGGTGTGGAACCAGATCAAAGCCGAGGCCAAGCGCGACGCCGACGCCGAGCCGGCTCTCGCCAGCTACCTCTACTCCACCATCCTCGCCCACCCTTCTCTCGAGCGCTCGCTGTCGTTTCATTTGGGGCACAAGCTCTGCTCCTCCACGCTTCTCTCCACTCTGCTCTATGATCTCTTTCTCGACACCTTCTCCAAGGACCCTACGCTCCGCTCCGCCACCGTCGCCGACCTCATCGCCGCCCAGATTCGGGATCCTGCGTGCGTCTCCTACTCTCACTGCCTGCTTAATTACAAAGGCTTCCTCGCTTGCCAGGTCATTCTTTCTTCTCTTCTTCTATGATTAATGAATAGCTGTTTTGGATTCAGCGTGTTTTTGTTCATTTAATAATGATTAGGTTTAGGGTTATTAGGAACGATTATTTGTTTGTGGAATGTAAAGATGTGAACTTTGGGCTTATTGAAGATGAAACGATTTGAGTAAGTAGTGTTTGGAGTATTTAAAATTTGGAGCTGTTGGAGTTGTGCTTCCCTTTGTTGATCGGAGTCATCAGTTTGAGGTTTGAACACGAGTGCTAGGGAAATGTTACTGTATGTAGGGTTCGTGGAACAAACATGTTGAATATTTAGTATTAGGATAGGCTGTAGGTCTGTCAGAAGGGCTTTAGCAATTGAAACTTCTCAAGTTTGCCGTGCATTTCTTGAGTCTCCTTGCATGGTCCGTGACTATGCGATTGAAAATTAATAATTTCCGGCTCAAAATGTTGAATCTTCTTGTTCTCAAGTGATTTCTAGTAGGTACTGGGTAGATCAAACACTGATCACTGGGCCTAGTGTTGAGTGTTAACCACATTTGTGAGTTTTGAGAATCCGATGGGTGTTTGATTCTTCCTCTCTAGCTCTTTTTTTTTTGCTTCCGATAAAGATCAGTAACATCTCAAGTCTCAAACCAGTGTGCGTGTGCCATCATGTTACATTTCCTTGTTTGCAATTCACATGTCCGGCTTTCCCTTTTTGGTATTGTTATTTTCAACTTATGCGCGCTTCTGTTCAACTTAGTTCAATTTGCTTCATTTTAGTTTGGTCCAGTTCAGCTGTAAAAAGCAGGGCCTTAGTCTAGACCGCTGAATGATCAACTGTTTCCTCCAGACGTATAGGCTGATATCACGTGGAACTCTAAAAATCTCTCCGTATAACTGCAGTCAAGTTCCTCAACAGCTGGTTTAGCCCCTGAGAAATGGAATGATTGAATTTACCAAGTATTGAGTACTATCTTACACGAGGATTAGAAGGTAGAGGCCTATGTCTTGTTGTTGATGAGCCAAAAAGAAGGCAAACCGCCTCTTAAGGTTCCCGTGGCAACATTCCTGGCTGGGTTCCATTTCATCCTTCTTCACCTCAAATCCATTTCTTTAAAGCTTATGGTCAGGTCTTCACCTCAAAGTCAAACTCCTGATTTACCTACAAGATTGACCTACATTTTTTGCATGAACTCTACTATGATTTATAAACTGGAATTTATGAATTGGTGGAGCTGTGTCATGTATAACTCCCTTTCTCGGAAATGCTTTAGATCATTTCTACCTTTTCTGAACTGGAGTACGTAATGACCAAATATTTCAGGCTCACCGAGTAGCTCACAAGCTGTGGACTCAATCCAGAAGAGCTCTTGCTCTTGCTCTCAATTCCAGAGTTGCTGATGTCTTTGCAGTAGACATCCACCCTGCAGCTAAAATAGGCAAAGCCATCCTCTTCGACCATGCAACGGGAGTGGTGGTTGGTGAGACTGCAGTTATCGGGAACAACGTATCAATCCTCCACCAAGTAACTTTAGGTGGTACCGGGAAGGTTGGTGGTGACCGGCACCCAAAGATTGGCGATGGAGTTCTTATCGGTGCCGGGGCAACTATTCTAGGCAATGTGAAGATAGGGGAGGGAGCCAAGATCGGGGCTGGATCAGTAGTCCTGATAGATGTTCCGGCGAGAACAACAGCGGTCGGGAACCCAGCTAGGTTGGTGGGAGGGAAGAATCAGCCGAGAAAGCACGAAGATGAAGTTCCTGGAGAATCCATGGATCATACATCTTTTATTACAGAATGGTCTGATTATGTGATATGACTTCCATGTCAGTAACAACCATGTATTCATCAGCTCTGACAGTAAACCATGTCAGGCTTAGCATCAATAAATCTAGTGTAACCTCAATAAGGATGGCAGTCGGACTTGTTCCGTTTAGTTAGTTGGCTTGTCCAATCGAGTAAGCTCCATATGTGTTGATCGTATTTGTATTCAACTCCAGTGTACTTTAGTTTAATTGTTACTATCTGATCCAAATTCCTCAACCTTGATATGCAAGAAAGCAAGTCTCAGTGTATTTCAGGAGAAAATTCTATGTTGCTAAAGTGATATGAATCTCCTTGTGAAAATTTTGTATTGTGAAATTTTGATAATTTCTTGACCGTTATAAGGGAAATCTTGCCCAAAACCCTAACCACAACTGCACAAATCGCTCACTAACTAGCCTGTTGGGTTAACTCACATATTTGAAGGGTATTGGTAACTTAATTAACTCGTAGGATTAACCAACAATGAAATGCTCACAAGCATGACTCAAATCCTGAATATATGATTGATAAAAGATGTGAAAAATTCATCCA
This sequence comes from Rubia peregrina, assembly GCA_032355705.1. NCBI lineage: Eukaryota > Viridiplantae > Streptophyta > Magnoliopsida > Gentianales > Rubiaceae > Rubia > Rubia peregrina. Next base: position 13,023 of record JAULKK010117192.1, read on the forward strand.
AGGCTTCCCCTATTTATAGAGTATAAACCGGCCAAACCCTAATCAGAAACAGAACGAGTTGGTAATTCCTGACAGAAATTGAAAAGACTTATGGTAGTTTAAAGAAGTTAAACTCATATCTAACTAAAATACCTAAAATAACAGGAATATGGCCGGAATTCCTCAAGCTAAGTCTTTTGAATACTTCCTTATCTAATCTTACCAAATCTAATTCTAGTCAAATCAAAACTAAATATTGTAAACTCTAATTGAACAAATAGCCAAAATTAAAATCTTCCAAAGCCCACATGAACGAGTTTAATGACTAAATTTTAAAATGAAATAATTTACCATAATTTACTATGATCACACTATCTCATTAAAAACTCGGTGGGATAAAAAGAGTATCGTGTTCTTTTTGATGTCCTCAATACTTTGACACTCTTGAATAATTAATCCAAGACTTTGTCGATTTGTTCTTCAACTCATCATCATGAAACTGATCAATCAAAGCATTCAAAGCCGCATATCTAAGCTTCATTCTTGCCCTAGTCATAGGACCTGTCATATCACTTAAAGGATACCGAACATATCCTTTGAATGTCTGATCAAGTTGTGGCATTTCGTCATCTATGGTGGTAGCTTTAACATTCGTATCATTCCCTTCGTGGTCGAAAGGTTTCACCATCAAAATTGAATTATCTTCAAAGGTGAATGAAGATAAATCAGCAAAATTGAACGTAGTATTAACACCACAGTCGCCAGGCAAAGCTTGTAAGCATTATCATTCACACGTTCTAGCACTTTAAACAGACCATCACCACGCGGACTTAATTTAAATTTCCAAGCATTAGGAAACCGTTCCTTGCACAAATGCAACCAAACCAGTGCCCTGGTTCGAACCTCACCAGTTTACGGCCTTGGTTTGTATTCTTCACATTCTTCACATTTTTCCGTTCAATCCTTACTCACACTTTCTTGTGTAACTACTTAACAAAATCAGTCTTCTTTTCTCCATCAAAGTTCATAACATTTTTAAAATTCAAAGGAATAAGATTAAGAGGTGTAATAGGTAGGAAACCATAAACAATTTCAATTGGAGATAAAGAAATAGTAGAATGAATAGTGCGGTTATAAGAAAACTCTGCTATCGGAACACACGCTTACAAAATCTTCAAATTCTTTTGTACTAAGGAATGAACGAGAGTGCCAAGAGTACGACCGGTGACCTCCGTTTGGCTATCAGTTTGTGGATGGCTGGGTGTAGAAAATACCAATTTGATTCCCTATTTGCACCATAGTGTATTCAAAAAATAGGATAAGAACTTAACGTCTCGATCAAATACCATGCTAGCAAGTATTCCATATAGTTGAACCACTTCTTTAATAAATAAATCCACCATATGCTTTGCATCATCTGTTTTCTTACAAGGAATAAAATGTACCATTTTCGAAAATCTATCAACCACAACAAAGATAGAATCATTACCTGGTTGAAATTGTGGAAAAACTAGGACAAAATCAATGGAGATATCAACACGTGTAGGAAAAGGTAATGGTGTATAAAGTCCATGAGGCTTAGTTTTTTTACTTAGCCTTCTAGCAATCAGTACAATTTCTAAAAATCCTATCAACAGAGAGTGTCATTTTCGACCAATAGAAGTGTTCTCGTAGCAGATTATAAGTTTTAAGTGCACCAAAATGTCCCATAAGACCACCTGAATGTGCTTCCCTAACAAGTAACTCTCTGATATAACATTGAGCAACACAAAGCCTATTATCATAAAACAAGAATCCATCATGTCTTTAAAACTTATCAGAAACACCATTCTCGTATGCAGCGTAGACAAAAGCAAAATTAGAATTAGATGCATGTAATTTTTTCCACAAAAGAAAACCTTAGTATAATACATTCAAGACGTGTAAGTAAAGTATACCTACGACTCAAAGCATCTGCAATAACATTTTATTTTCCCTTCTTATATCGCAATACATAAGGAAAATATTCAATAAAACTATACCATTTAGCATGACACTTATTCAACTTCATCTGACTCTTCAAGTATTTCAAAGATTCATGATCACTATGAATAAAAACACTTTATGCAATAGATAATGTTGTCATGTCTCTAAAGCCCCCAAAATAGCATAGAATTTCTTGTCATACACATGATAATTAAAAGCACCTCCCTCTAACTTTTCACTGAAGTAACCTGTTGGCCGATTCTCTTGCATAAGAACATCGCCAATACCAATACTAGATGCATCACAATGAATTTCCAAAGAACCATTAAAATCAGGTAAAGCAAGTACAAGAGAATTACATAGTCGTACTTTCAATTCATTAAATGTATTCTCTTGGCTTTCACCCCACACAAATTTCACGTCCTTTTTAACTAGTTCATTTAAAGGTGCGGCAATAGAAGAAAAATCACGCTCAAACCTTCTATAAAAGCTATCTAAACCATGAAAAGATCTCACCTGATTAGCATTTGTAGGGGTCGGCCAAGTTCTTATTGCTTCTATCATGGTTTCATCTGCTTTGATACCATCTCGGGATACAATAAAACCAATAAAAACAACTTCCAAAGCACAAAAAGTACACTTCTTGATATTTGCATACAATCTAGACTCACCGAGTGCAACAAGAACCATCTTAACATGCTCAATATGCTCACTAGTCGATTTAGAATAGATCAATATATCATCAAAGTAAACCATAAAAAAATTGACCAATAAACTTTCTCAGAACATGATTCATCAACCGCATAAAAGTACTAGGTGCATTAGTTAAACCGAAAGATATAATAATCCATTCATTTATACAACCCAAACTTAGTCTTAAATGCAGTTTTACATTCATCTCCTTCTTTTATTCGAATATGATGATAACCCTAAGTTAAATCAATCTTAGTATAAATCATAGAACCATTTAAATCTTCAAGCATATCATCTAACCTAGGTATAAGATGGTGATACTTAATGGTATTCTTGTTTATAGCACGACAATCAATGCGCATACACCGAGTTTTATCTTTCTTAGGAACTAAGATGATAGGCACTGCACAAGGACTTAAAAATTCACTCACATAACATTTTTCAAGCAGATCTTCAACTTTCCTTTGTAGTTTCTTTGTCTCCTCAAGGTTCGCTTTATAAGTCTGGTGATTCAGAATTACTAAACCGGGTAGAAAGTCTATCTGATGTTCAATACCTCGAATTGGTGGTAAACCACGAGGTAGTTCCTCAGGAAAGGCATCTTCAAATTCCTGTAACATTTCAGCAAACAGTGGAGGTGCATTTATAGGTATATCTTCCTTGGAAAAGTAACTTTCTTTAGAGTGAAATATAAGAACGAAAGAATGATTAGTCAAAGCAAGATTCACATCTCTTTTTGAAGCAAAAAACTATTTACCAGAATCAGTAGGTAGTTCACGCCTCATCATATAAATGAAAGGTAAAGGACTAAGATGTGAAGACAAGACTTTGCACTACTTTTCAGAATCACTTGGCGACTTACCTGCCCGAGGATCGGCCCTCCCTGACTTATGGTCAAAATGGACAAGATTTTTGCTTCCTTTTATTGTCTTGTGGCTGAAATCACTCAAGCCCTAATAAGGGTTTAGTTCAGCCACCTGTGTCTCAGTTGCAAACTTATCCTTGACGACTTTCATGAGCTTTTGAGACTTAAGGACTTCCACAGGAGACAATGATGTCAAAGTATACCTGGTTCTATCCATAATCACAGTAATTTTGTTAGTGTAGCTATCGTGTAAAGCTTTTCGATCAAATTGCAAAGGTCTACCCAACAAAATATGACTAGCTTAACATCACATAAGATAGAATCATGATACTTCCTGATCCTAAAGTTAAGCATGCATTTTTTAGTAACCCTAATTTTCCCACTACCATTTAACCAAATAAGTTTATATGGAGATGGATGAGTAGTAACAGGAAATGAAAATGATTAAACTAGAAGATTACTAACAGTATTAGCACAAGATCCACCATCGGTAAACCATTCTTATTTTTCACAAGGCAACGATTATGGTAAATATTAACACGTTGTACCTCTGTTTTGGCCATTTGAGAGTTGAGAAGTCTCATTGACACTAAATTTCCTTGTTTTTTTGGACCTTGTTCACCTTGATAATTTATGATGATTTCTTCATCTACACGTTCTTCCTCGCATTCATACAATACTAGTATATCAACATAGTCATTCTTCTCCCCCCCCCCCTCCCTCCATTGTAGTCATTATTCGAACATGAGAATAGTTATTGTG
>JAULKK010117300.1:0-17283 GCA_032355705.1 Rubia peregrina
TTCTGGAACATAAATGTAAATCCGGGTACCATAATGGCGCATTTTTAAAATTTGGGTACCAAACTGTGAATTTTGATGAAAAGTGGGTACCATTTTGGACAATTGCTCTAAATAGATTAGCTTGGACTCTTACTTGTATAGAAACAGATTGTGTGCAGGTTGTGAATTACACAACATCTCCAAAAAAAGGCTCCTTATATGCTATTCTCTAAATGTATGAGTCTGCAGAGCATGTTAGGTGATATTCCTCTAACTCATATCTATAGGGAAGCTAATATAGTGGCCGATTCTCTTGCTAGATTAGAAAACTCAGTGAGTAATCATATATTATGGGAGCAGCTGGATCCTAAGACTAGGAGATTAATTAGAATGAATCAATTGGATATCTAAACAGTTAGGATTCCAAGATATCACCCACTTAAGTTTGAATTACAGTTCCCTTCATTAATGCATGTGGGCTAGGTTTCTTGCTGGTTTTCTACATGACACTTAGTCCCACCTGATTATCACCTGGCTTTCTGCCTTTTCATTTTCAATTGCAAGCATATGCATCTGCACATCTGTTCTTCTCTCTATGCAGACCCTCATCTGAACATCTGCTCATATGTTCATGTGCTTTCCACCTGTGCTTTTTCCATAACGTGATTTGCACTCGTCACCCTTTTATATTTCCGGGAAAAAGAATCTGCTCTCCTTTTGTGCTATCACAGGTACGCCGAAAGTCAACGTCAAGCCAACTGTGCTCATCCTCAGTGCCAAAGTGGAACAAATCAGCCAACATTTAGGAAACAAAGAGAGAGCAACAAATATCTCTTCCATGCCTGGCCATCACCAAACTAACACGGGGTGTAGATGTTTGGATAGTTGGAAACACATGATAGAGTGTACATAGGGCAAAATACAGACTCAAATCATCTACTTTTGTAATCATTCTAATTGGATGGCAAGCTCTTTTACCTTAGTATAGCTTAGCCTATTCCTATGACCTATATTTTGTATTATAATGGCCTCTGCCAAATATTACATTATATATTTTTAAAGGCATGTGGAGCCTATATAGACCCCGTAATTATTTTTTATAAAAAATATATGCATTTTTCTCTTTCATAATTTAGAAAACTTGTTCACTCATCTCACCCTAAGTTATGGTGAGACGGTTTCATATAAGTGATCCTCTTAAATAAATGTTTTACATCAATTTTTTGCATGAATAGTTAAAAGAAGAGACAGTCTCTTGCAAGACAGTCAAAACTTTAGGCAGTGATCTTTCCGCAAAAATCAACACAAAACTTCATCTTCTTCAAATTTATTTGTAGCATTTAAAAAGATAAACTCCATCCCAATAAAAATGTTTACTAATTGCATAATGATCCATGACTAAACTTTAGGCTATTTAAAATAAAACAGGGCGTAGAAAGAAAGCTTCTCTTCTCTCTATATATATATTAAAAAACGCCCACTTTTCTGGATGGGTTTTGACTTTGTACTTTTAATAATTATACTTGTATTAAACAAGTCAACAACTAATTAATCACAGACATTATTTTCAAGGCAAAGAATTAACAAACACAAACAGTCAGTACAATAATTAGTTAAATCAGGTAAATCAAACGGACAATAACTAATAAATAATCATTTGTGAAACAGGACATCTATAAAAACTAAATTTAAGAGATATTATTCTCAATTTAAATAAAATGGTCACTCCCCTAATTTTAATTATTTGCATAAAGTGAGTCCTTTATTATTATTCATTTCAAACAAACACCAACCTTTAGTATTACACTAATAATTATTTTTCATGGGAGTTTTCATAAAACCTGAATAATAAATAATTCTAAATGGTACTCCATCCGTCCCATTTCAAGTTTCACCTTTTGACTTTTCCCAATTTACTTGAAAAATGTTTGATCCTTCATATCTTTCACTTTCACTGAGGATAGTAAAAACTTGTGAAAATTGATATTGTGAAAATACACGTTATAATGAATCTAACAATACATCACCCAATTGTATTTATACTTATATACCAATTCAATTTTAGGATAAAAATAGAAAGTTTTGACTAAATGAATAATTCAATTGCAAGTTGAAATGGGACAGAAGGAGGACATTATATTAGTATGAATTATTAAAAATATTATTTTTATTGTATCTCCGAAACACATACTCCCTCTGCACCAGGTTAAACTGGAATTTTATTATTTGAAAACTAACCAATGTTAAATTTTGATCACGTATTTGAATAAATATATAAATATTAATATTATCATACGTGATATTGTTGGATTCGTCTTAATAAGTGGTTTCTTAACATTAACTTTTTATTTGTTGTTATTATAGCTAGTTAAAATATTAACGGTTAAACATATTTCTTAAGGATCATGAAAAAAGATTTTATGCAGGTTAAACTGTGTCGGAAGGGAGTATAATCATTGTCATTTTCTTCCACTAGGAATCACCATGCATGAAACAGGCACAGCTAGAGTTGGTTGTCAAAGACCAAAGCGTGTTCGTAGCCATGTTTTTCTCCTCAAAATTAAACCCTCCACGAGATTTGTATTAATAATTTTTCCACCGCAGTTAGTTTCTTTTTTCTCATCGTTTTTTATACTTTTAAGGGCTGTTTGATTGGGGGGAATCAGAATGGGGAAAGGAAATCAATCCTAATGAAACCCTTAGTTAATGTTTGGTTGGTTATTTTAATCATTCCCTTTCCTCTTTTTAAGGTTTGGGATTCCTGGAATTGGATGAATGGTGATTCTCTGGTCTCACCCTAAGAATCGGATTCCCCAACTTTCGTGTTCCACTTTTGTTTCCAAGAAAAAAAACGCTTCCCGTCTTCTTCCAGCCCCAGCCCCGCCCTGCAAGAAAATCACGGACTTGATCTTTCCTGTTATGCTTGATGACCAATATAAGTATTTGGTCCATCTCTGATCATCCGATTGATCAACATCTCAGACAATTGCTACCCATAGCTCATCTCGGACAACTACCCCCTCTCCCCGACTCCCAGAATTGCTATTGCCGTGTGTTTGTCTTTTATTGAGTAGTAGAGAATCTAGAGAGTACAGTAAGATCAGTTGGGGAGAAAGATTAGAGCTTGCCAGTTTTGGAGCGGAATGAGTAGAGTGTTTGTGTAGTTTTGGGCAAGCAATATTGTCGGGTTTGTGCAATTGCATTTAATTGGCTGGGGAAGGAATTAGATGGGGATGCCATCTGGTAGCGTTGTAAATGATGCATTGAAACTGTGCGTGTTTGATTTGAGAAGGGGGCAGAATGAAGGGCAGGAGCTCGATAAGATTCTGTGTTTCTACCCTGCGGATCTACCCTTTTCCACGCAGCTCTCCGTTATCGGGCTCATCGAGGGACTTATCACCTTCACCACGTTGCTCATTTTATCCATTCATTCATTACTGTTTATAGCATATGCATATGAATGTAGATGTTATAGTGTGTTATGTTTTGCAGAATATTCTCCCCCAGAGGCTGCGTGTGAGGTTAATGAAGCTGAGATGCACTCTCATGTCTTTTATGAGCCCGAGCCCGATATCTGTATGGTTATGGTAATGTCAACTTGTTGGACTTTGATGCATCTGAATTATAAGTTGTTGATAAAGGCACTTCTTTTCTTGATATATTTGCTTTATTCTATAGTTGGATTAATTGCTAGATCTTGATTCTTGGCGTACTTGCTTCACATCAACTCTTGTTTTTATATACAGTTGGTCGAATTCCAATAACTTACTGATGTATCTATCACTACTCTTTTTAGGTTCACATGTCTTGCATATAAATGCATCTGATGTTCATATCTTGCATATCAAAAAGGAATTTCTGAAGAAAAAGTTGCCCCCAGTTCCACCTAAAGGGCTTTTGAAGATAAAAAAAGCAAGGATCTGATTGAAGAAGTTAGTAAATATTCTATACATCAATTATGCGTGCTTATATGCTTGAGGTTCTGAGAGATCATTTAGTCTTGTGATGATCGATTCTATGCATGCGTATGCATTTTCGAGGGTTGTGAATCTTCTGTTTTTTAAATACTCAGAAACTTCTATCCAATTATTATCGATGGAGTATGCCTACATGGAAGTTGGTCAGTTCTGGTCATAAGGTTGGTCAAGAAGTGTTACCTTAGCCCTTTACTCCTTTTGTCCTATCTTGAATCTCATGTGTCTATAAGGTCAAGGAGTGTATCCCTGTTGTGCATAATCGTAAGAAGTAGGTTTTTGTTTGGGAAGGTTTCACTTGATTGATACTTATAAATTCAACCTTATAACCTGTAATACATATTTGTATAACAGTGTTGTGAGGATATGCCCACTCATAGATTCTTAGGGGGCGTTTGATATGCCCACTCATAGATTTGGGTTGGATAGTAAGCTGGAAAAACATGGATTAATGAGGGTAGGGTGTTGGTGTAATTCAGTTTCTGCTATGGGTTTTCACTTAAATCTGAATGGTATTCTGTTCTTACTCACGCTTGCTGTGTATTTTAGGGTTATCATTATTTGTGCTTTTTTGACACCCCATCGATGAAGGAACTCTGAGCGAAGGTGAGATCTTATTTAAGCTTGCAGCCTTTTGGTGCCATTTCTGATACTATATTATGAGTAATGAACTTGTTGGAAGCTTTTAGCATGTGTATGACCATGTGAGAGCACGTGGTCTGGCCGTAAGCATGAAATCAACTGTGTTTACCCATACTGTAACTTGCTAAATGATTTCTTCCACTGTGTTTCACCTAACTGAGTAACTGTATTGCTATGTATTTTTGGAAATTTGATGCCAACAAACACACTGTCAGTTTTGCTGATTTGGTTAGGTATATAGCAAACTGGTTTTCATCTTTTTTCTGTTATTGATTTCTTTGTGTGTTAGTTTTGTTACTTGTGTTTAACATCGATTGTTTGTATTTCATATCTAGATCAAGCAGCGCGTACATTGGAAAGCTAAGGTTCGTGCTTTTATTGCTTTCCTGAAACCATCTGAAATCTAAGACTCGATATTTTGTTTGGATCAGAGGCAAGATTGAAGAAGAACATCAAAGTCATTGATGAATTTGCTTACAAAAGTACCGAGAGAAAGAGGATGTTTTGTCGAGGTTCGGATACGCTAAGAAATGTGGTCTGGATAGAGAAAGAAAGACGAGTGAAAACGGAGAAGCGGCGATCCATGTGCAGTTCAGAGTTAATTGAGGAAACAGCAGAAGAAAAATCAGTGAAAAGTCCAAACATTCAAAGTTTTTGTGAAGGAATGGAAGATTCTGTTGAAGTTTTTTCTGTTGGTTTGAATATTGCCTTGGTGTGATGAACTCATCTGACGATATAGCAACTAGCCGTGTGTTATTCATATTGCTCAGAGTCACATATAATGAGGATGGTATCCAAAAAATATAGTACTGTGTACAGTTTAAAAATATTGAAATAATTGAAAATTTTACGCATTATGTTGGTCCATATTTATGCATTTGATTTTTTTAACATCATTATTATAAAAAAATAACAGAAATTAATACTTATATATGTATTAATCACATATGAAATCATTTATATTTATATATGTTATTTTATAATTAAAAAAGAAATTAATATTTGTTTCCCTAGTGCGAACCAAACAGTAACAAAGGGAATAGGGGAGAATTCGATTCCCTTTCCATAACTGAACCAAACAGATTTTAAAAATCAGGATTATTCCTTTCCTTTCCATTTCTTTCCCTTTCCTGATTCCTTTCCCTTTCCCGGATTGAATCAAACGGCCCCTTAGTTCCGTGTGAATGTAGAAGAGTGACAATAAGCTACGAGATTAAAAAAATAATTATACAGACACCAATATCATATAGGTTACTTAGCCGCAAAAATATACGCACCAAATCAAGAATAGATAGATAAAAGACCAGGTTCGTAAGCACAAGAGCAATTATACTCTGATCAAATGGTTAGGAGTTATATGAGATACTTAAGGAGTAACATTTGATAACTCAAGTTATATGATACGTACACGAACAATAGAACATGGATATAGACATAACACAGTGAAACGTTATCAGTTAGAGGGTTACCGTTCACACATTCTATTTCAAACCCCGATTAAGATCGTTAAACTAGCACGCACAGTCTACACCATAGCCTCGTAAAAATTATGACAACTTGAAAAAATATTTTACCAACCTATAAACATAAGGAATATAACCCGGAAAAATTTAATAAAAGCGAGGTAACATCAGCATCGCCTGAACAACAATAATACTGAAGAAATCATAACGTACTCAATAAATATTTTATTAAATCAAATCTATACAAAGCTAAGGATTACAGCAAAATTCCTTGATTGACTATAAAGCTCCTCCTTAGGAAGAATTACAAATAAGTACACGCGAACATATTATATAAATATATAACTACTTAAGTCTCTAAATGTGATTGATAGTAAGGCCATAAAGGCCCCAAGGGGATAAATGATTTTTTCAAGATTTCTCCTCAAGGATGGCGAACTCCGAAGGAACGATTACGCTCCTCAAAGATCACTCAAAGCGAGGTGGGAGCTAATGCAATAATGGCCATCATTCTCCACTGCACCACCTTTATCTCCCCAATGTCCCATGAAGAGGCACCATCCTCCTCATCAAGTAGAAAATGTGTATTAGCAAGCATGGGTTGATTGCTTTTCCATTACATATGCTCCACCCTACGACCTGGTTAAGAGAAATCATGAAAGAACTCCTATTTTATGATCCCGTCAACCTAGTAGCCAAGCTTCTTCCTTCGGCTTAGTCACTGCGAGTAAGGGTATCCCCCTCAATTTAGTTTCCTTCAGCTCCCATGCCCAAGGGTCTCCCATGTGAATATTCTACATCATCCTCCACCTTAATGCCCACTTTTGAAACCTCACCATATGATACTATCAAAAATCACAAAATGATACATGCAATAGATGATGTTAATTATAAAAAAGCATAAATAAATATATCTAAGACTAAAAACTTACGGTAGGTATGGAGATTTCCTGGACATCATTTAAGGGATGTAATCCAGACTTTCACCACCATCAACAAGAGTAACCCCTCTAATCTACCCACACATAAAAAATATCACATATCGGTGAGAATTCCAACCCAAATACAGGATAGTTCCAGCATCCCCAGTAAAACCGTAAATCTCTGAAACATCACAAACCACTGTCACCATGAGAAAAGTACCTAACAAATGGATCCTTACCCTTCACACACTCTAGGTACTTTTCTGAGAAAAACTCTAGGAAAGTAGTTCCTTTTACAATCATACATAGAGTCTTGGTAAAACAAAAAATTATTAGTTATTCCCTCAAAAAGACGCATTTTTTAGATTTTTGTTTTTAGAAAAAAACCAACTAAACACTTATTAAAGGTCTTGGAAAATAGAACGCCGAAATATTTTGCATGTCCCAACAAAAATAATTCAAAAAGACTATACCGACATGGCATGCTTATCCACTTAGAAACCTACTATCAAAGATATTGGAAGGCTAAATTATTTTTTTGGTCCCTAACATAGCATCTTATATCATCGTTTGGTCCCCAAGACCAAAACCATATCCTTTCATTTCCCCCACAAATTCAAAATGAATTCTTTCTCCCCAAAACCAGATTCCGGGTGGTTTTTGAGGATCAAAAAATGGTATAAGATTATATGTTAGGGACCTAAAAAACAATTTAGACTACCTGAAAATCATCCAGAATATGGTTTTGGGGACTGAAATTTCATTTTGAATTTGTGGGATCCTGAAAGGACGTGATTTTGGTCTCGGGGACCAAAAGATGGTATAAGATGCTATGTTAGGGACCAAAAAAATAATTTAGTCTATTTGGAAACATGTTCATCTCTAGACCCGCATAATTCACACAGCCCTAATTTAAAACATACAAACTCATTAAAATTACATAAAAAGAAACTTTCTAAGAATCCAAAAAGTCATATCATAAAACACTTTCCGATCTTTGCTTCGTATACCCCCAAAAGTCATCTTCCTTAGCCAACATCACACCTTCACAAGAAAACAACCCCCCACAACTTCACAACATTATAACCACTCATGTTCACTTATGCGACAGAAGTAGGAAAATCACATGCAGCTTCGCATAATATAGGAGATACCCACTCCTCCTGACAAAAATAGAGCGATCATCTATGACTTCACAAAGCGAAACAAGTGGAGGACCATCCTGCCTTTTCGCTGCAACACTTGAATACCACAACCATTAATAATTTTATCACCCTCCTCCAAACCCAATCAGCCTACACAAAATAACACTTCCTGCCTTTGAAACGTGAGCAATATATAAAAAATACACCCTTAGCGGACACCATTTTACCATCCACATTCACTCGCCTGAAGATCTTAGTACAACACCCCGACCACTTCGGATAACTAACACAATCATTTACCTAAAAAAATAACTATATACACTTCCATGCTATATGAAAATCAAGTAACACACGTCTCTACCAGTACAAGGCTTCATCAAAACAATCTGGTACATTGCCGTTAAAATAATTTCCATTAAAAAGACTACTCTATTAAGAAAAAAACATTACACACTTGATAAAGCAAACTTATTACATCACTAAGGAAAACGCTCAGCCAGCCAAAAAACCATTATGATTACTGGATACGTCGGCCCTTCTAGATTACACCGGTAAAGAAGCTCGGATACCGAAAACCTCCCCTCTTTATACTCATCATGTAACATCTCCTGCAACTTCTAACACATTCACCTCGTTGCATGTGTAAAAAAACAGACTACATTTGCCCCATGTGCTTCACATAGTAGAACTAACGATGAATGGTTGACTCACAGTCTGAGAGTCATAAATGTATACTCAATAAATATACAGAGTATGAATAACTTTCTAGCATTTACTGTAATTCTTCAACCTGTTGCTCCAAACAATGACAACGGGACATTAACACTTCATTAGATCCTCTAGATCTCATTGACAGAGCCTTAAAAATATCCTTGTGGAAATTTGTGTTTACCTCATATTGTTCATTGAGCGATGACTAGAGAGTAAAACATCATTCTTCTGACTGTGGACAACGAACTTCCCGACATTTTATTCTCCTCTCCATATCCTCATACTTCATCAATAGTTTAACTCTATACTCACGTGCATCATTATAAAGGGTTTCCCATTTATCGATCATCACTCCCAAATGATGGAATTTGACATGATGCTCTTTTATCCAACCGAACAACTCATTTATGCAATCAATCTGGTTATAAATAATTGTCATCTTCTGATCAACTTTGCAATTTTTCTCCACAAAAAAACTCTGCCATTCTTTTTACTACCACATAATATTCATCAACTCCCCTTTCAGCTTCCTAATCATAACATTTTGCTCTGATAAATGTGCATCATAGTCATCCACCTCAGACATGTTGGCTTCCAACTTCGTCTTCCATGCCACTTCAAGATCCATAAAATTAAGTAGAAACTCACTTATCTGATAGCCTAACCCTATCGCCCACTTCTTTGGCTTAGATAGAATATTCAAAGTTCAAAGATAGACATTTACGGCTTCCAAATTTAAGATACTCACTTTCACGACTTTCCCAAAAGTTCCATCAAAAGGAATAAGTGATGATGCATCATTCTTACCCGTATCTTCAATCGAACCCAACGTGTTGGCTCGTTGGAAAAACCTACGACAACCGAATACCCACTCACGAACTCATCAAAGCCTACGTCACACTCAACAATAGCATGAACATGTTCTTCGAACACCTTCTTTCAACCCATACCAATAACACTTAGTTCATCACAACCATATCTAGTGGCTAGTCTCACATACCTCTCATGTAATGGATTTAAATATATCATCATCAAATTCAACTCCTCGTACAATGTCCTTACCACCACCCAATAGCGATGCTCCGCCCGCAACCAAATTGATATTGGACACAACCCCTTTCTGGAAAACTACTCTTCGCTGAAACACATAACAAAATACAACTTATCAGGGACGCACTAGAATTTAAATCCAAAATATGAAGTTGCAAAAAATAAATTTCCATTACACACTTCATCCCAATTATGTTCACTAAATCAAAACCTAATATTTATAAGCTATGCTACATGGTCACTAGTTGACCCACTAGTTCCATCAGTAGGTGGTTTATCAACAACCCCCCAGTCTTTCTTCTGCTCACTAGTATTGCCAAAGGTACTTTCTTGTTGAGGAAAAAGCCTCGAGGGATCAACTTCCATGACATTGCCCTTATTATCCTTATTTTTCCTTCAGCAGAATAACAGTCCACCATGCATGTACGAAGCTCCTTTATTGTTAGCAATGAATCCCACCTCACAAGCTCCGCCATCAAAGGAAAGGGATGGCTATCATCCTTGATCTTCTTTGCAAATTATTCATCCATCTCCCGCTTAGCATTTTTGAATACCAACATTATGGAGGCTTAGTCGCCAAGACCATTGATATATAAGGTAGGATTATGCTTACAGATTATTTCTCAGGAACTACACCACCCTACACTCATATTATCAGCATATATACCCACAAAGAAATTGTAAAACCCTTGGGTTCTTACAATTTTATTCATAAGTACCCGAGGATGATCTTAATGAGCAGGACCCTCGTTCCTTGAATTTTGGAGCTCCGCCCATCACACGTCGTTTGATTTGGCTTCCTCTTAACGAAGACTTTGCTCCTTCTCAAACTCCACCTCAATTTGCAAGCCTCTTCACTTTGCTCTCGAGCTGCCTCACTTTGCTTTAGAACCGCCTATAGATCTGCAACTCACTTTGAAAGAGCGGTGGTGTATACCTAGCCAATGAGTTAGAAGCAGTGGCCTTTAGGCCTAACCTAAGGTTCATCTTTGAGCCGACAAAGATGGAATCATGTTAGCCATGAACCAAAAAAGTGGAGCCATGTCTAAGAGGACTCACCCACAAACCAAGAAAAATGGAGTCACGTCCAAGACTCAGCCACAAACTGAGATTATAACAACCACGACGTAACCCACGATCTAAAACCCTAGTAATGCAGAACCATGATTATAGTCTATTATAAATACAAGGAGAGCAACACTGGATAAGGTAATCTACACTAAACCGAGAAATACCAGTTCTCTTAAGGAAGAATCTAACTTGATCATCGGAGCTCTTTCCCCAAAATCACTTCTAGGATATTTATTGCAGGTTCATAGTGACAAAATGGTGAATATCAACCATCCAGACTGACCGAGGATACAACATCATTGGCTTCATCTGTGGGGACGAGAATTTTTTTTGTCCTTCATTCCCTTCAGGACAACAATGGTTTTCACCAGAAGCGAGAGAAGCCAAAATAAGCATACGCAAGAACAAAAAACTGAGCGTAATAAGAGCACTCATGCCACTCAAGATCAAGAACACATTCCCGGTAAAGAGCGACAACACGGTAAAGAAGATATGAAGGATGATGAAGAAGAAGTCAAATCTCTTAACACAAATCAAGAAAAGGAGAAGAGATCTTTCGCAGCTTTCTTAGAAGAAAACAAAGAGCATCTGTACAACCAGTTCTTAGCCACCATCCAACCAAAATCCCCGAAAAGAAACAAAAAAGCAAGTCAAAGGCATGAGAGCCTCAATTACGAAGAAGAATTAAGGGATATAGTGACAGACAATGATACAGACAATTCCCCATTGGCACCACATCTTCGCGATTTCAAAATGCCAAAGGATTTCAAACTACCCTTGCATGTAAAAATATATGACGGAACAACAGACCCCAAGGAATTCATACATTCCTAGAAATAATATGCAATTTTGTGATGCAGAAATCAAATTACTCTGCAAAGCTTTCCTTATTTTTTTTATCTGGGACACTGATTACATGGTATGATGACCTACCAAATGGAATTATTCAAACTTGGTCACAGTTGTTAGACTTATTTTTTGGGCGCTTCTATCAAAGCAAGCATGCGATCATGATGATTTTACAAGGAACTCACAAAAAATATGCCTCAAAACCCAAAGGAATTGCAAAAAATGATTAAACAGTTGCAAATTGAAGAAGCAAACAACCACAAGATAGAGCGCGAGCGAGGAGAAAAAAATGGAAGTTCTACAGAGAGGTTTTGTCAAGAAAGGGAAAGGGAATATCCCTTTCAAAGAAAAAGAATCAGGGGTGCAAATAACACCATTTCCAGAAAATATTTTGAAAAAGTCGAGAAAGGAGATTTGGTAAGCGAACAAAGAGTTGTTTCGCGAACCTGTGCCAATTTTAGCACCACCAGACAAGTGGTCTAGGGAATACTATTATGCCTTCCACAAGGACCATGGACATGACATTCAATACGGCAGAGACCTAAGAAGGAAAAGAGAGAAAAATTTGAGAAATGGTTATTTGAGCTAATACAGAGAGAAAGATGGGGGAAACCAGTACAACGAAGCCAATAAAATAGGAAACTCCATAGCAAAAAACCAAGGCTCAATGAATACACAGAGAAAGAATTAGAAGATGACAATAGTGGTGAATTATGAAGAGAACCAGGCAAATAAAGCCTCCAAAAGAGTAATCCTATCAATCTATAGATCAAATGAATCTCTATCTAACGATACCTGGAAAGCCAAGGCTAGATACTCTTCAACGCAAGAGCCTAATGATAAAAGTATTCATTCGGATGAGACAGTTAAATTTAGCAAAGAAGACGTGGTTTCCAGCGCTTCACCTCATAATGACCAGATGGTCATTATTGCTAAATTGGAAATGCCACACTTCATAGGGTATTTGTAGATAACGGGAGCGTAGTCGAAATCCCATTGTCGATTATTTTTGATAAATTGGGATTCAAGTGAACTGATATGAAGAAGTCCCCATCCTCTCTCATAGGCTTTACAGGACGAGTGAAGACACCTTAGGGTAACATAAAACTACCTGTTACCTCAGGCAAAAATGACAAAAATTGCACTATCATGTGCAAATTTGTTGTCATGGACGCACAAAGTCCACTTAACTCCATCATTGGTAGGCCCAGTATGAATGCAACGAAGGCGATATGGCCCTTGTATCTCTCAGGGATGAAGTTCCCAACTCCAGCAGGAATCGCAACAATAAGGGGAAATCTGCAAACAACTAGGCAGTGCATGGTCATCTCGATGAAAGCAGGAGGAAATGCTGAATAAACCAAAATGGTCAGTACCATCTCGGACAATGGCTTACTTAAGCAATCGGAACCCCAGGTGGATCTCAGAGAAGAAACTGAAGTTGTCATTTTGGATGACAAAAACACTTCAAAGTGCGTAAAGATGGGAAAATAAGAAAATGTGATGGAAATCTTACAAAGTCATAAAGATACATTTTCATGGACTGTACAGAACATGGGTTGAGTCAATCTAGAGATTGCTACCCATTCTCTTAATATTAATGATTCGATCAGGCCACTTAAGAAAAGCAACGAAGCTTTGCTAGTGACAGACAACAAGTGATAGAAGAGGAGGTTAGAGAATTTCTTTATACCGGTATCATGAAGGAAGTAATTTACCCAAAGTGATTAGCAAACCCGGCGATGGTAAAAAAAATGGACACACAATGGAGAATGTGTATAGACTTCAATTATCTAAATAAGGCATGCCCAAAAGATTACTATCATTTGCCTAAAATTGGCTAGTTGATAGAAGCGATATTAGGATACGAAGGCCTAACATTATTGAATATTTATAAAGAATACCACCAAATACTGTTGAAACCAGAAAATGCAGAAAAGACATTTTTCATAACAAGCTTGGGAGTGTTTTGCTACGTGAAGATGACATTTGGCCTAAAGAATACCGGAGCAACATATCAGGGAGTAGTCAACACAACATTTCACAATCAAATTGGAAAATATGTTGAAGCATATATTGATGACATGGTTATTAAAAGCAAAAGTGTATGCCACTTCCCACGAGACTTGAAAGAGATCTTGGATACGCTAAGTGCGATTAGTATGAAACTTAACCCCAAAAAATGCATAATTGGAATAGGCGCAAGAAATTTTTCAGGGTATAAAGTATCATCCAAAGGGATTGAGGCTAACCCAGAAAAGATACAAGCAATAGTTGACCTTCCTCAACTGCGAACAGTCAAGGAAGTGCATGTGTTGATGGCATCACTAGCTTCACTTACAAGATTCATTTTGAAGGTTGCTGAAAAACATTCCCACTCTTCAAAATCCTTTAAAAGGTCACGAAGTAAAGCTAGAATGAGGAAAGTCAGAAAACGTATGAGTCCTTAAAGGAATATCTCCAAGCGTTGCCAACGCCGAAGTCACCAATCCCTTGAGAAACCCTTTATCTGTACCTGGCAGTTTCATGAAAAGTAGTAAGTTCAGTTTTGGTGCACCAAGAAGGACAAAGACAAGTTCTAGTATGGTATATCAGTAGAATACCGCAGAGTGCAGAGATGGCGTACTTGCCAATTGAAAGGTTAACTCGGGCATTAGTATACTCAGCAAGGAGACTGCGAACCTATTTTCAGATTCATAGTATCATCATGTATACTTACTACCCAATCAAGAATATTCTAAGAAAGCCAGAATCATCTAGTAGAATGACTAAATGGGCTCTTGAATTGGGACAGTATAAGATCCAGTTTCAACCGTGAATTGCAATAAAAGTGCAAGGCTTAATAGATTTCATTGAGAAATGACAAGCGCAGATGCACAAGAGGAAAGTACACCACAAAATCTTGGAATTGACAAATGGAAATCTAAGTGGACATTCATCACATGGAAACTGTTCATTGATGGAGCATCTAGAAAAGAAGGGCGGTGCATGTTTGCTACAGGTAAATCTAGACGAGGGAGAGTATAGATATTCGCTTAGCTTCAACTTTGACTTTGACTTCCTACTCACCAACAACGAAGCCGAATATGAAGTACTAATATGCGGATTAGACCTTACAATCAGGATGAAGGTCAAAAGAATTACGTTCTTTAGCAATTCACATATTGAAGTCCAGCAAGTACGGGGAGATTACGAGGTGCAAGAGGAGCGGTTGATAAAGTATTTAAGAAGAGTTCGCCAGATCATTACTCAGCTTGAATACTTTGACATTGAACATGTACCAAGAAGTGAAAATACCAATGATGCCTTAATTAAATTGTTGACAACTGGATTTGATTCGTTGATGTGGTAGAACGATATGAACGTAGAATTCATACTAGTCAGAAGTACAATCATAATAACTGTGTCACCGGTCCAGATAGAAGAAGCGAACTGGATAACACCATTGAAAGATTACTTCATAATGGGAAAATTGCTAGCAAACAAGATATAGGCCAGAAAGTTGGAATTTCGTTCCCATAACTATGTTTATGAGGGGGAATCTTATAAAAAGGTGTCTTATCTCCATGGATAAAGTGTGTGGGACCATCTTAAGCAAGTAAAGCACGAAAGAAATTCATGAAGGATTATGCAAAACGCATCAAGGATCTCGAACAATCATGAAGAGATAATTAGAGAAGGATACTATTGGGCAACCATGTTTAACGATACATATAACTTTGTGATAAAGTATAAAAGTTGCCAAATTAACGCCCTGATATCGCATAAGCCACAAACCTCTTTAATAGGGATACATGGAGCTTGACCATTTGACAAATGGGGAATCGACTTAGTTGGACATTTCCCCAAAGAAGATAGTAATGCAAAATTTCTAATCGTAGCAATTGATTACTTCACGAAGTGGGTAGAAGTGAAGCCACTGGGAAGATTCATAGTAGAAGTAACAAGAAAGTTTGTTTGGCACAATAGTTTTCTATTTCGAAGTGCCACAAACCATTGTTACAGATAATGGTACGCAGTTCACAAGTGGGATCTTTACTGAATGGTGCTCGAAGTTAGGGATTTTGTAGAAATTCACGTTTGTAGCTAATCCCCGGGCTAACAGCTAAGTAGAGGTAACTAACAGAACGATAGTCCAAGGAATTTAAAAGAGATTGGAGGGGAAGCAAACTAGTTGGGTAGATGAGATACCAAACACACTATGGTCATATAGAATAACTGGAGAAATGGAGTACATCCTGGTCCACGGCCATGAGATGTTAATTCCAGTTGAAATTGGGAACTTAAGCCTTTAAGTGGAAAAATACAAAGAAGGCGATAATCCCGAAATGATGAGATTGGATTTCGATGAGCTACAGGAGAAAAGACAACGTGCAGCGATCACAGAAGCAAAGTATAAAGGGAAGATATCCAGAGTGTGTAGTGAGAGTAATAGAATATAAAATGAATTATAATCAGGTTAAGAAAGGAATACCATTTGTGAATGGTTTTGTATATATCCTTTTCCGTGTCTAATGCTATCTTGTATACCATTTGTACTCACTATATATATAAATAGACAACCACATTTATTTGTGGGTTTTACATTCTATCATGGTATCAGTCAGATCTGTCAAAATATTCTCCGGCTTTTCCCAAAATTCTTCCATTTTTTTGATCTCCGGCCGCCCCCACCCGGAATCTCCGCCGATCTCCGCCGCTGCACTCTGCTAAGTGAAATCGACCGATCAGAATTCCTCCGCTGCCGCACACCCTCACGTGCCACCGCGGTGTCCCTCACGCGCCGTCGGTGATCCCGTGCCACACCTTCTACCCCGTCTGTGCACAACAGGTAAATCAGTTGTCCACTCCATTCACAACCTTGCTGGGTGTTTAGTGCTATTTGATTTCTCTATTGTGCTCGGATCTTTTCCTGATGACAACCATTACGCTTTCTTTGTTGATCAACTGCATCACCATCAAGCTTGATGGTTCCAACTACTCTCACTGGCATACTCAATTACATTTGTTTTACGAACTGTCAAATTAATTGGCTATGTTGATGGTTCGATTAATTGTCCTGCGGCACCTGTGAGCTCGTCCTCCAAGGAATTCGATGACAAGGCTTCTGAGGATCCTGATGCTCGTGATGTTTGGATTCAGACATATTAGCTAGTCCAAGCCGCTCTTTTTTCATCCTTGAGTCCTTCTACAATGTCAACAGTTGACGGTATGGTCACTGCTGCTCAGGTATGGGATGCTTTAGCCACTAAATATATGAATAATTCTCGTGCTCGTCGCCTTTTATCTTTGTGATCCTTTATATGGTATTCGTTAAGAGGATCAGTCTGTTCAGGAACATTATTCTCGTTTTAAAGATATTCTTGATGAATTTCGTATTCTTGTTCATCCTCTTAATGACGAGGATATTGCTGTTGTGTTTTACCGTGGCTTGAATGATAAGCTTTCACAGTTTTCTTCTGCCCAAATGGTGAAA
>JAULKK010117514.1:0-17281 GCA_032355705.1 Rubia peregrina
CAAAACAAACTAGAGTGAGACCAACAAAACCCAAGCATCAAATACTCTTCTTTTTTAATAATTAAAGCCCAAACTTTCACTAAAATAAGATTTCACAGCATCAAGCAAACAACCCAGATCAACTAAAGGCAAAACAACCATTTTGGGAAGTTTAAGATAGGTTGTTTTCCTTCCAATTTTTCTCAACTCTAACTTTACCAATGGAACTATCAAGAAAGTGGTTTCTCTGAAACAAACCTCGGAGGAAAACTACTTACAAATAGAAGCTTAATCACAAGCTCAATATGATCACGTTATAAAAAGGCCACCAGCTCTAAGACCAGCATACACAAGTTAACAAAATCAAATAATAACAAATCAGACACTAGCAAAAAAACAATAACTGTATTGCGGGGACATGATTAATTGGATTGTCAAACACTCATCATCACACATCAACAGAGACACCTATAGTTACAATAAAAGTTGATATGATAGCTTAGGAGTCAAGACAATAGAAATCTCAACTATTATAACCAAAACCCCAAGTGGAATTCCATTCACGATGCCCTGCAGTGCATAAGAAGTAAAAAGATTGATCATCTTAGCGAGTAAGGGACTCATCAGATAGTTAGCCTACTCAAAGACGAATGGTGTATTAGTGAACATCGATGGTGAAGAGAGAAGCTAGCTTGAAGCAATAATATAAATTTAAACACTATTTCGGATGATGAAAATCAGAAGAACCACTTACCAAAAAGGCACCCTAAACATTAATAGATGTAAGTCTGAGGCATTTTAACCAATTCAATAAACAATATATATCTTGCTTGCTTCCACTTTTTTAGTCCAATTTGTTAGAGCAGATAAGTACAAACACATAGGCAATTGAGTGATGACATTACGCAAACAAGTGGGAATAAACCATGAAGAGTCAGCAAGGCACTTGAAAACAATAAGAGAACAATCATACACCAAAGAACAACTAAAATTGGGCAAACCATCGGATCCGTAATTCATGAACCAATAATCAGAGTCAAGAAAAAAATAACATCTTAACCAATATATTAACAATTCAGAAACGAGTTCAATCAATCATCCTTACAGTATATCAAACCTTCAATGGAAGTGGTTCAATCAATTAACAAGATTTTGAGCAACTGGAGCAGTGAATTTGAAAAATTCAATCACCAATGTTGACAGAATTCGAGCGGCGATCATCTCAAATGGGTGAATCGGACAATTGTGAAAAACCAAAGGCCACGATCGATCGATTCATGTTTCCATCGGTTGTCGGATAATTACGTGCTAGGAGGAAGAAAATTAGCAAAGATTTTTCATAAATTCGGAATAAAAACATGTTTAATTCTTACGATCTGTTTCTCAGTATTGGACTCGCTACAGTAACCCATGAATTTATTCATTTACTTTTTAGAATATAAAAATTGAACATTAGATCAGCCCCATCAAATTAAATTAATGAATGGTCTGGATGTGTTCTCACATAAGTGGGTGTCTCACCTAAGATAGGTGTTCTCACGTGATCTCAATTCTATATGTATATATGTATATGTATGTATGTATTCCCATATATATAGACACACACACACCGTGATAATACGCCAGGCCTTGAAAAAGGCCTATAGTGAAGTGTATAATGGAAAGTCGAGGCATATCGGAGTGAGGCATAGTATGGTTTAAGACTTGATCACAAGAGGAGTCATAATTATGGACTTTGCCAAATCCAAAGAGAACGTGGTCGATCCTTAACCTAAGGATAAGTAGAGATATGGTGGTGAAAACATCCACCGAAATGGGATTCATATCCTTAATATAGACCATACAATGGTGGAAACCACAATTCCTCGCTAGCAAATTGCCTAGTTTTGGATTCAATGATTAAAAATTACATTGTTAAATGGTTGAAGCACTAGTTGAGAATATGGTATTCATTTCCCGCTTGTGTATGAGAGGATGAACTTAGTGTTCGTAAAAGTTTCAAGAAACGTCAATTACGATATATTTATATGGTGTTTGCATGAAAGAAAAAATACTTAGTATGGCGGGGGCATATGAACTTGATTATGTGAGTGTGTTACTTTACGTCAATCAAAGTTCTGGTTTGAATTTTGGAAACATTCATGAATAGGATTGAGGCACGTGAATTGATATGTGTTATTTTATAGCAATTTAGAATAAGCAAATGGTGTGTGGCTGATAAATATGACTTGTTATATAAACCATTGGTTAAAAGTTTAGCCTGCAAAGCAGCTCGACAAGTTATAGAAACTTTCACTAAGATAGTGGTTCAATCGAAAGACACTATTGCTAATGCACAGGTTATCGGAGAGGGTTCAGTAACCTAAAAATATTTTTCAATAATCGAAAATGGTTGGTATGTTGGTATTTTCTTCTTATTGAAAATATATATGACTCTTTATCATTGAAAAGATATGTGATCAATCATTCAAGCAACTTCAAAAAGTGCAACTCCAAGATATATGACTCTTTATCATCAATCATTGTATCTATTGGAAAGATCATTTAGCTCTATGAATAGAAGGCAGAAGGATGAAGTTTGTCAATCATTGTGTCCATTGGAAAGACCATTTAGCTTTATGAGTAGAAGTCAGAATGATGGAGTTTTGATGCAGGAAAAAACCATCTATTCACAAGAAACCATTATGCTCTTCTTCATTTTATTTTTTTGGTGTTCTTCATTTTGTTTTTCGGTGCTAAAATAGTTAGTGTAAACTAGTTTCAACAAAGCGTCATTTTTTTCTACAAAATATTTGTTATGCATCATATGCACACAAAAGGGAACAAATAAAGTCTTAAGAAAAGTGCAATACATGACTTGAAGGTTGCCTTTATATTTATACAATTCACTCTATTCTCCTACACTTTCCTTGAATTTACCTTTGTCTTAGACAAAAAAGTATCCAACAACAATATTATTGTAAGTGATATTGTTGGATTAATCGTAACGAGTAGTTTTAAATATCAAAATTTATATGCAAGTATAATACATAATTAAACTTATTAATGGAAATATATTTTTTGAAAATTGTAAAAAAAATCCTTATTATTTAAGATGAGACAGATGTATTTCGTTTTGCCGTTAAAAGTAGACGATCAATTGTTTGACATGTAATTTAGATATCCTTGCAATATGATAACTATTGTTAGAGACTAGTTAGGTTGGATGTCAATTTCACTCGGCGTTGGACGTTTACCCATCATCTTTGAATGATTGGTTTTTTTATTAAAAAAATATATGCATATATATATATATATTAACTGTCACGGGTCACACTCTGAAGGAGTTAACCGTGTGGCCTAGTTGTGCTAGAGTGTCACGACTACCGCCTAATTTTCATGTGTGTCGCACTTAGTTTGGTTGCTCCTAGCACACCAAGTGCTTAGAGAGGCGTGAACGAGTACGCAGCGGAAATACACGAGTTTAAAAGGGGAGTAAGGTTTCACAACAAAAGCAACAAGAAGGCAATAATTGGGGAGCAAATGCTCGTTTTCAATATATTGCAAAAATGTAACCGAATGTGGATATATATATATATACTCACTCTGGTTTCTTAAGATTGTTCCCAAACAAAATGACACATTATTTAAGAAATTTAAAATGAGCAGTGAAAATTGTATTGAGAGGGTAAAAAGTAAATTGAATTGATGAAAATAACCTAAATTTTACCAAAATGGAATGAAGTCATTGTTAAAAAATCAAACAAAAAATGAAAGGAAATCAATGTTAGGAAATTGGAGGGAGTATATGTTATCGAGGAAAGCAAATACTCCCTCGGTCCCACCTCAAACTTCACGCTTCACTTTATGTCAGAATTTACTATCCAACTTTGACCGCATATTTGAATAGATATATAAACAATAATATTATCGTATGTGATATTGTTGGATTCGTCATAACAAGTAGTTTCTAAATAGTAATTTTTTGTTTATCGTTATTATACGTAGTTAAACATATTAACAATTAGATAAATTTCTTGATGAATTTGGAAAAAAATCTGTGAAATTTGACTGGAGTACTCCAAAGTAAGAATCCAAAGAAAACAAAGGAAAAAGTTAAATTCTCATAAGCATGTATCTATGTCTTACACCAACTTAACCAAAGATAAGTGATAACACACATGTTCGGGCATCATTAACACCACTGGGTCCCCCATCTACCAACTACCAAACCTACATATTCCACGTGACATTCCACGAGTCACGTGACTCAAGAGTTTGCCTACGTCATCGTCGTAGCCACCACAAAGACTGGAGAAACAGCCGCCGGAGAGAAGCTCAGATGGTGCAGCCGCAGAAGAGGAAGAAGAAGCAGAGCATGGAGACGAGCGCTACGGACTCACAGGCGGTGACGAACGACCAGAGGACGGAGTCGACGAAGGAAAAATCCGGCAACGACCACCGGCGAGGCGCCAGGGCGGAGAAGTCGAGGCTCTGGAGTCGCCAGCTGGGCGTCAAGTACGAGGCGAAAAGCATCGGCCACCGCGTGAACGACGTGGGGAATGACAGTCGGGCGTCCACGCACCGGAAAGCTGACATCATCGAAGCCATGATCGGTTCGCAGAACGCTTTTCCGGGCAGTTTCTTCCGTCGAGATCTGACGGGGAGTTTAAAGTGGGAAGAATCGAGGAGCACGTACAGTGAAGATCTTTTCGGTGGCTTGGGCTTTTGAGTTTTTGTTTTATTTGAAAAGCGACGAAAATTCGAGAATATTGATTTCATCTCGTTAGGTGTGGGACCGAGTAATTCACTAATGACAAGAGAATTGTGGGAGTTAAACTCATCTTATGAAGTTTTTATAAGAAGTAATTTTTCATATGAATATATTCTTTTTCCGAAAATAAAATTAAAAATCTTTTAGTTGTTTATTTTTGTTTGGTCAGTTTTGTTTGGGATGCTTTTATAAGTTATGGCACATTTATAATTCAAATATTGAATGATTAGTAATTTAGTAGTGTTAGATTCTAAACATCATTCATTCCATGAATTTGGTTGTTTAAATTTGGTAGTAGTAAGCATTTTGAATTGATTTCGTGTATATTTAATTTTTCACATATTTGTAGTATATTTTGTCCGAGTTAAATTTCAGTGATATATTCAATCTCAAAGGGATAATTTATGGAATGATTGATAGAGAAAATAGATGATTCAGACATAAATTTCTGCCAGACAATTCCTGGTGGCATAAGAAAAAACAATTCCTGGTGATTTATGTTGATTTTGTATTGGCGCTGGTGGATCTTGTTGGTATAACTAAGATCGCCAGCACAGTTGGTTCCCTATTCTTAGGCTATGTTGTGATGTCAGAAGATTTTATATGTTAGGGAAATAAGTATATTGGGGTAATAACTCAATCATATTTTAACAAGTGTTTAATAAGTTAAGAAAAGAAAAGATAAAAGATATTAAAATGTGACAGAACCTACTTTATTGAACATTTGTTACAATATGATTGAGTCATCACCCCAACATACTTATTTCCCTAACATATAAAATTTTCTAGTTGTGATATAGGTTTTCAAATTTTCAATTTAGTGTTGCCAAGCTTACAATCACACTATTTCTATATTGTTTTATTTAAAAAAAAATCAACAATTCAAAGATGCTGAGACCAGCGGCGGTTACAATAACTGGAATTTACATCACTATTACAAAAGAGGGTTATCGTAACACTTTTTTGCAACATTTATTAAAAATGTTACAATAATTTATAAAGTATTACTCAAACATTTGAAAAGTGTTACATAAATTTTAAAAAGTGTTAACTAAAATTTGAAAAGTGTTTCGTTAGATCTAATGCAACATCATCCCCTAAGGTAATACTTTTAACACTTTTCAAAGGCTTAAGTAACACTTTAAAAACTATTGTAATTTTTTTAATAAGTGTTGCAAGAAAAGTGTTACGATAACCCTCTTTTATAGTAGTGGCGGTTCAAAATTAAGGCACTGTGTTAAACCCGAAAAATCGATATATTCTCTAAACTTGCTTTCATCGATTCCCCAAACTTCCAACTTAAAATCACAAGTCTACTCCAAATCGAACTCCATTTTAATTGAATTCACCATCAATGTTCTCAACCAGCCGCGCCCGTCACGGTAAATATTTTAAGGTTCAATCAACTCAATTTCTAGTAAGTTCAATGTGGAGAAAATTGTAGATATGAGAATGCTAGTGTTTAATATTGATGATTTTGATGTTCATGACATTATATGGTGATTGATTTTGTTGAAAATGATCTAATAGGATCGTGTGGACATGTTTACAATTGTATAAGTTGATTGATATTGATTTTAGGTGTTAACGGAAGTTTTGAGAGTTGATGGTTAAGTTTATCGTCGGAATAGTGCAGGGTAAAAGCTAAGATGCAGCTCCTTTTTTATGAATCTTGAAACGTAGTTTCGACTTGTATGGCGGGTTCAAAAACGTTGTCTAACAAGCACTTTAAACGCCTTAAATAGGGCCCTTATGCACCAGTGTTTGGTCTTTTACTGATTTCCACGTTATTCACTATACTATTTTAATATAAATTTGCACTGTTGCTATCATAATTTCGATCATTAAGAGAGAGAAAACGGACTAATAAAAGAAATTTACCTCGGAGAGATGAAGATAATAGGGAGTAAAAGGATTATACTTTGCCTGAGAAGAAGACTTGAGTTTGTCACCATCACCCATCGTGCAAAGAATGAGACTGAACAGCCAAACCGCAAGCAAACACCACCACGCGGCAACAAGGTGGGGAAGATGCAAATCGGGGGATATGGAAAAAGATTGTTAAATTCTTGGTATATTACTATGTTAAGTTTTAAGATATTTTGAGATTTTATTTTAAAATCAATTGGTACTAAATAGAATGATCCAGGATATTACACTTTAATAATTTATGTCTTGTTCTTCGGATTTTATCAGCATTTTAGTTCAGTTCACTACTACAAATTAGATCTATCGTAACACTTTCCTTATAACACTTATTTAAAATGTTACAATAATTTTTAAAGTGTTACTTAAACTTTTGAAAAGTGTTACCTAAATTTTAAAAAGTGTTACGTTAGATCTAATGCGACATCACCTAAGAGCACATAAAGTAACACTTTTACCAATATTACCTTAGGTGATGTTGCATTAGATCTAACGTAACACTTTTTTAAAATTCAGGTAACACTTTTTAATATAACACTTTTCAAATATATGCTTAAGTAATACTTTATAAATTATGGTAACATTTTTAATAAGTGTGGCGAGGAAAGCATTACATTAGTCTTATTTTGTATTAGTGGTTAAATTTAACAAAAAATTAATTAATGAAATTTTGCTCATTTAGTAATATTATTATTTTTTCAATACACTTGTTTTTAATTAAGTTCAATTCAATTCAGTTCATTTTAATTTTAGATCAGTTCAGAAAAGCTCTAGTGAAGATGGCCTTAGATTAAAGAAATTTCAAGATTGCAAATGGTAACGTCAATTTTTCGTTCACAAATTAGGAAATCCGGAGTCACCTGCATGGGCAACAAGGAAATTGCAGCTGAATTCCCTTTCATACTGGGTAAAGGAAATCAACGTTCCCAGTTTCTGCAATTAATCGATTATAACAAACTCTATAAATAGAAGAAGGGATGGGGCTGTTCCTCCAAACAACCAAACAACAATGGCGGCAACACAAGCCAGCCTTCTCCTGCAAAAACAACTGAAAGACCTCAACAAGCATCCCGTGGAAGGATTCTCCGCCGGCCTGGTAGACGACAACAACTTGTTCGAATGGGAACTCACCATCATGGGACTGCCCGGAACTCTCTACGACGGCGGCTTCTTCAAGGCCGTCATGAGTTTTCCCAATGACTACCCGTTGAGCCCTCCCACCGTGAAGTTCACGTCGGAGATGTGGCACCCCAACGTGTACTCCGACGGCAGGGTCTGCATATCCATTCTTCATCCCCCCGGCGACGATCCCCTCGGCTACGAGCTCGCCACGGAGCGGTGGTCGCCGGTGCAGACCGTGGAGAGCATCGTGATGAGCATCATGTCGATGCTTTCGAACCCTAACGATGAGTCTCCGGCGAATGTGGATGCTGCCAAGGAATGGAGGGACAATAGGAAGGAGTTTGTGAAGAAAGTTAAGCGATGCGTGAGGAAGTCCGAGGAATTGTTTTGAAGATGATCTACAATAGTAACTCGAGACATCCTTGTATTATTTTACTTTATACTATATGTGACTCTCTTTTTTTAATAGCATTCATGAAAAATTTATGGTTGCTGATTTTTCATATTCGACTCTTTGTTTAAGTTTTTCGTGTCAATTACCAGACAATTGGGGGGAAATCCCAAGAGAATGGTTTCTCTCGGTCTAATGACAATAGAGAATTTTGGTATTTCCATTTCAAACTGCAATTTAATTAATTAATTAATTTAAAAATTAACTTTATCTTAAAATTGAACTGGTATATAAATATAATTAGTAGCGTGTGATACATTGTTAGATTGGTTATAAAATGTATTTTAAAATTATTAAATTTTCACCAATCTTTAAGTATCCTTAATGAAAAATATTAATAATCAAATATTTTTTCAAATTAACTGTTAAAAAAATAAATAAAAAAGGTGAAAATGGGATTGAGGGAATAAAATATTTTGGTCTTGTTAAAACATATATTCATCATGGCATCGTACACAAATTAACTTTGCAATCAGATTTCAAATAAATCCAGGATTTTGTCCTTCATAAAATT
The DNA here is from genome assembly GCA_032355705.1 of Rubia peregrina. Taxonomy (NCBI): domain Eukaryota; kingdom Viridiplantae; phylum Streptophyta; class Magnoliopsida; order Gentianales; family Rubiaceae; genus Rubia; species Rubia peregrina. The sequence goes on from JAULKK010117514.1 coordinate 8,746, forward strand.
AACTTGGACAAAACTTATTTGCAAAGTTGAAAAAATGCATTCAACTTTCAGAATACAATAAATCACAATTTCACTGATCAGGGTGAGGCAGAAAATTTATATGGTGGAGCTGGTAGTAAACGATAAAATTTCATTGTAAAAATAATAATAATTAAGTCGGTGTCGCCGTAGGTTTGTTCAAATTATCTTATCCGTTTTGACTCGATCCATTTGGTTTAGATCGGGTCAATGTCCCATTTGCATATTTGTCTCATTTTCTTGAGAAAAAAAATATTTTTAAAAATCATTAAAATTTATTTTAATCCAACATATCCACCCTTAATTTAATTCATAAACAAGTTTAACATTTTTGAAATAAATTACTTATAAAATAAAAAAATAATTTTATAAAAATACTATTAATTATAAATACTCCCTCCGTTCCAGTGGAGCCTGCAAAGAGAGAATTTTCTCCTCCAAAGTTCCCCTGGACTCCACCCCGTCAGTAACCCCACGTGCAGGCTTTCAAACCAAAAAAATAAGTGTTGTAAACCGGAAAATTAAGAGGGTAACTCCTTCCCCCTTCACTAATTGGGCCCTTCCTGCCGAATTAATGTGAAGGTGCCAAAATACATCAAATGGGTACTGTTCATACAATGTTCCTACATTACAAATTAAAATCCCAAAAAAATCTAAACTAATTCCTTATAAATACAGAAGCTCATACTGCCATAAATGAAGTAAAAATGAAGAAAAAAGTTAAGTAAAGCTTTATGTTCATGTTGAAACCCCAAACCCAGAAAAGTTAGGCTTTTTTAGGGAACCCTCAGGTAGGATAACACAAGTCATCGAGCCATCCTGAGCCTCTGTAGGTGTTGGTTATTCTCAATATTTGTGCATCTTCCCATCATCATCGGGTTTTCTTATTTTTGGGTCGATGCGTGTCAAAAATCTCACAAACGAAGAGAGGCAGCACATGAGAGAGTTTCTCTTGGAGCACTACAAAAATGGGAAGATCTAGCATTCAAAAAGGGAAGAGGCAGCATCTATGTTTGATTGCAGCATACATATGGTCAGCACAATACGGGCACTGACTTGAGCTCAAATGGCAGTCGGAGGCCCATTAGACTTGCGTCATCGGATGACGGGGAATCCTCCACAGAATAAGAAAAGCAACGACTTGGATGCTTTGAGATCGTTGTCTGCAGTTAAAAGAAGTGACATAAGGAGTACTGCCAAAACATTAAACACGGGGAAGAGCAGCGTTCAACGAGCCGTCGCAGCCAAGGTCATAAAAAGTCATACAAACAGTATAAAACCAGCTCTCACCGAACACAACAAGGTATCCCGTATGTGGTTCATTTTATCAAAGATAGATGCATCACTTAGATTTAAATCAATGGATCATGGTATTCACATGGATGAGAAGTGGTTCTATTTGAGTCAGCCCGCTGTGAGGTACATGTTGGCCTCGGATGAACTGGAGTCCTACCAGACTTGTAAACACAAGTTTCACATCCCAAAATTGATGTTTATATGTGCAGTAAGTAGGCCTATTTGGGGTGAAGATGGGTAACTACTTTTTGATAGGAAACTAGGCATTTTCCATTTGTGCAAGATCAAGTAGCAATCAATAATAGAAGGAAAAAAAGGCCAGCAGGGATAGTGGAAAAGGTACCAATACCAAAGATAACAAGAAATGTGACAAGAGCCAAGATCATCCAAGAAGTAATCACAACAATCAAAGCAAGGTGGCTAGCACATTTATCAGGGAAGTTCATCCACATTCAGCAAGATAATACAAAGCCACATATATTCAATCATGATCCAGATTTTAGGGCAGTAGCGGAAACAGATGGGTTCTTTATTAACCTAGCTAGTCAGTCAACCAGTAAATTTACCTGATTGTAACATACTTGACTTAGGTTTTTAACTCTATTCAATGCTTACAGCAAGAACATGCATCAGCAAATGTGGAGCAATTAATGGCAGCAGTGCAATCAGCATATAACAGGGAAAATGCAGTCACTTTGAACAAAGTATTCATCACTCATCAGTAGTCAATGATAGAGATACTGAAACACGTGGGTCAAACAGGTATGAGATGCCACACATGAACAAGGACAGACACATAACAAATGGGACTCTACCAAGGTTATTGCATGTAAATGAAGAAGTGGCGAGGGGCATCATTGAGCATCTAATCAACAATAGGGCATTGGATGAAACCATCATACCATTGATGCATGGCTTGGGTTATTAACCGTGAATGCACAAGTGTAAAACATTTTGGGGTTGGCTGTTTGAAAATTTTTGTAAGCCAGGAACATCCCCATTTTGGTGTGAATGGGATGTTCCAAGACCAACCCCTAATAAATGCACATTTTGCTAATGTCATTTACCTTTTTTTTAAAATATGTATGGTCAATTGTCATTTATTATGTTTATTTTTTCATTAAATGCATCACAAAGCACTAATGCATCAATGGACAAAAACAAGTTCATAAATGGTTAACACAGAAGCCCACAAACAGGGAAGATGCAAAGCATAAGGTCAAGTTCAACCACATGAAGCATCATAATGGAAAGATGCAAACATAAGGCCAGATTCAACCACAAGATAAACACAAAAACTGACAGGGGAGCATGCAAAGCATAAGGTTAGATTCAGCTACATGGAGCATCAGAAGGGAAAGATGCAAACATAAGGTCAAGTTCATCCAGTGGATAAACACATAAACAGACAGGGGAACATGCAAAGTATAAGGTCAGGTTTAGCCACACGAAGCATCAGAAGGGGAAAATGCAAACATAAAGCCAGGTTCAGCCATAGGATAAACACAAAAACTGACAGGGGCACATTCAAACACAAGGTCGGGTTCAGCCACATGAAGCATTTGAAGGAGAAGATGCACACATAAGGTCAGGTTCAGCCACAAGATAAACACAAAAACTGACAGGGGAGCATAGGTTCACGATAGGACAGGGGAGCACAGGTTCACGATAAGACAGGGGAGCACAGAAAATGAGCACATAGAAGCCATCAGGGAACATGCATAATCACAACAGTACAAACACATAACAGAGAGGCAACACTCAGAGAATATGCATAATCACATCTATCCTCGATCCCCTAAAGCTATCAAGAGCTCTCACATATAAGCAGGACGGTGTTAAATTACCAAGTCGGTAAAAGAAATAAATAACAAAATACAAGCACATATATCATCGAGCCACTGAAAAGTTCAGTGGTTCTTGGACATAATACAAGAAATATCTACACAAATAATTGGCACCAACATGCCACAGGAATCATCAAAAATAATACAAGGAGCGAGGAACAATATCACTTTGTTAGAAGCCAACTAATTATCTTTAGAACTTAAATATCTCATTAGGGTTTTTTTACTCTTTGTTTATGTCATTTTAAACATTTTATCAGCATCACCAACATCTTAAAGAGAAGAATATATCACATTCTTCATGCTCAAAGTATTAAAAAAAACCACGAGTTAGCACAAAAATAATGCAAAAAACCATTGTAAATCGAAGAACTCAGAATTCCTAAATCAGATTACACAAACTTAACTCTTTAGGGCATCACAAACATGGTATAGGGAATATTCATTGATGGACTGCATCAAAGATAATTAAAACACCAGTTAGAAACCAAAAATGCAATCAAATCATTGTAAATCGTTAACAACAGAAACCCTAAATCAAAATTTTATTTAACTTTTTTTAGGTCGTCTTCATCGAGAGAAGGAAGTTCATCACTTCCGGCACCTTCGCTTGGCATTCTTTTTTCCCCTCAGCCAAGGACAGAGTAAATACACCATCTCATTGTTGCCATGGTAGATGTTGTCAGAGTCGCTGCCATCCATGTCCGGCATCGACGAGGACTCACTTTTTAGGGCAAGTGGTCTTGCTCTGCCGACCCCAACATTAGGGTTTTGCCACCCACCGCCGAAAACAACATCACTGCGGCCATGATGGTGGTTAAAGTCAAGATGCATCACCATAAATGGCACCTTGACCTCCGGAAATTGGCGATGGTGCCTAGGATAGCCGGATCTGACCTTTTACAGTCGATACAAGGCTCTGGTACCGTCCCTTCCCCAAGGGTAGCGTCAGCCCTCCTGGAAGAGGTAGCATCATCAGCCTCAATCTCGGGGATCACCTCCGACGGACTGAAGGTATTGAACACATAACACAATGAGCATCTCCGACATGTTTGATCGAAAGAAATGGTGGAAATTGACATTCAAAACAAAGAATATGGACGGGGAAAGATGATGCGACAAAAAATTGGGTCAATCGTTGGTAGAATTTGTCCATAATTTCTCAGATCTGAACTAGGGTTTTGAGGAGGAGAGGGAGAGAGTTCGAGAAAATGAGGAATGAATGTTATGGAGCGTTGAAAAATCATAGATGAAGGCATGTGATTTCACTGCCCAAGATCCATTAACTGGCCAATTTTGTCGGTTAGGTGGAGTGAAAGAGGAGTGAAGAATTTGAAATGGGCAGTTGGGATGTGGTTGTTAAAAGAGTGGGCTTCATGTAAAATGATAAAAATTAGTAACGTAATGTGGGAATTTCCTATGTAATTTTTTGCCAAATGAGGAAGATTTTAAAAGTATGCAGATTTGTCTGTGGAAACTCAAAAAAGAAAGTGTGCAGATTTCCTTGGGACGGAAGGAGTGATTTATTGATTAAAATATTATATATATTCATATTTATTTAAATAAATTTTATTTAAAATAAAAAATTAATCAAAATATTAAAAGTATTCTAACTAAGTAGAATGAAAATAATTGTATTTTTAATTAATTTAATTATTTTTAATTAAATTATTTTAAAATTTCTAAAAATAAATTGTAATTTTATTTATTTTTAAAAATATTAATACATTTAAAAAATTATTTATTTTATTTAAATAAATTATTAAAAATTACTATTTTCTTATATGATTTGGTTCGATTTGCGTCAATTTGTGATCCAATCCGACCCAAAACTTTGAGAATTTTGACCCGACTCAACCCATTTGACCCAAAATTTTATGTCAATCTGGGTCGGGGAAACAGACCCGCGCCAACTCTCGGGTCAGCATGACCAGCCCTAGTCGTATCCTAGAAGGTCAGGGAAATGTAGCATTAGCCTCTGGTGGAGGGGGACAACATCTGGTGGAGCCATGTGTACCAGGGTCGGTGGGTTCCTGAAATTTGATCCCATGGTTCTGGTGAGGTTGCTGGAGACCAGAGTGAGGTTTATGAGCATGTCCAGGAAGCCAATTTCCGATGCAATGTTGCAAAGAGCCAAACGTCGGTGATCTTGAGTGAATTCTCCTGGTTTTTTGCACTGCACATGACACCAGAGAACTTGCAACGCACAACGGCGCCCGCGATGTTGCCGATAAGTGAAATTTTGATCTAAGAAGAATAAGATTAGGGTTGGTCGAAGAAGGAGAAGTTGCAGGGGGTAGGTGTGTAAATAAAAAAGATTGAGGTTGGTCGAAGAAGAAGAAGAAGAAGATGCAGAGGGGTCTGGATTTGTGAATTTTAAAAAAGATGAAAAATCATTTTTAACTTCAATTTTATCAAAAATTTAACAACTAATGGTACAGACTCTAGAGTTAATGGTTTGACCTAATCGAATGGTCATGAATTAGTATTTTTGTTAGTTGAGTGGCCAAAAGTGTTTTTAAAAAATATGGGTGGCCAAAATTAAACGATGGTAAGAGTTCAGTGGCCACATAAGTCATTTTCCCCTATATTTTATTGTCCTATTGTTTTCCACACGTTTCTTACATGTTCATGGCAGTAGAATTCATACATTTGTTGTTTTAGAAGTTTAAATAACGAGTTTGTTTCCTACGAGATCGTCTCGTGGTGAGACCAGAGACTAGAGTGAAAATAGGCAAAGCAAATTACGGGGGTGAAATCTGAAATATTGTGAACTCGGGTCTATAATGAAAATATCAAAAAAATATACGAACCAAACAGCAAATAAAAAAATAGAAAGGGTCTGTCACCTTCTTCTTGCAGCTCCGCCATTGCCTCATCACCTCTCCGCCATTGCAGCCATGCCTCTCCACCCTCTCTGCCTCTTTTTCTCCATCGTCGCCTCTACCAGAAACCCTAGCTAATGTTGCCTTAACATTGCCGCTCGTCGCCTCTCCGCCCTCGTCGCCTCTCCTTCTCCGTCGTCACTCTCATTCTCCATCATTGCCTCTCCTTATCTAGCGTCGCCTCTCCGGGAAACCCTAGCTTCTGTTACGTCATCGTTGGCCGCCTTAATCGCTACTCGGCTCTCTATCACCATTGCCGCATCGCATTGAATTTGTCAAATTTACATCGAAATAGTTAGATAACCGCCCAATTTTCTGGTTATGATAACCGCCTGATTGGCAAGGTTATCTGGTGGTGATAACTACCCAATTTTCCGGTGATGATAACCGTAGAAGCAATTTTCCGGTGACCGACAAAATCAACTATTTTTTGGGCTGATTATTTGGGTCCAATTGATGGGTTTTGGCTGGATATGGGCTGGATATGAGTTTAGCTTTTGGGCTTAAATCTCATATCTAAATGTATACACATCATTTAATAATTACTAAACATCAAATTAGAATATTAAAATATCAAACTAACATCGTAAAACATATTATTTAAAATAAGATGAAAATATACATTCCACTCTCATCCACTGGTGTGATTATTTTTTTTACGTGATAATTTAAAGATATAAGATGATACGTATCACTTTATGTATATTACAAATGAACAAAACATAAAACATCATACACTGACAAGTCAAAATTGAAGTAATTCAATGAATCATCAATGGTACAACAAATACATATAAAATTAGCATATAAAAAGGTCAATCGCTATAACTATCAAACCATTAAAAATCATCATGTACAAAAGGTTCAAATGCCCTAAAACCACTAACATAAAAATTGGAAAAAAAAATCCAAATCAACCTAAAACATCAACAACAATTTAGTGTCTTGGCTCTAACAAATAAACCAATATATATAACCTTATTCTCACACAATAACCCCCAAACAATCAAATTATGTATTGCCCCGACATGTTTTCCTTCATTGCTCACTTATTCATGGACTTGCATTCTCTTCTGCTGGTTTCGAAGATGATGACTCTTCTACTCCATCAACGCACAGATCAAAAGGTCGACTACGGTTCTCTTTTCAAGGGAACACCTTCAGAGCATGCTTCCTCATACCATTTTTTTATTAACTCATCAAAGACATCGTAGAGTTCTAACATAGAAAGTATTCCTATTACATAACTTAAAACATCACATACAGTAATAAAAACAACATCTGTAACTAAAACATTACAATAGCATACATAACATCACTGACAACTACATTGAGAAACATCAAATACGGTATTTAAACCATCAGTATCAAAATTTAAAAACATCAACAATACACACTAAAATATCTGAAGAACAAAACCAAACATAAGTTGCATACTTCAATATAAAAACACCGCAAGCATCAAACACTGAAATATAACATCACACCAACACACATAACAATACTTAAAACCTAAAGCATGAAACATCAAATAGAAAATGAGAAACATCAACAACAGTATCTAACACATCACATCTGAAAAATAACAAAACTTACAGTTCCTACTTCATTCTCGATTGCAACAACAGTGAGCAAGTATTATTAGACATCTAAAAATAGCAATAACAACACAAAAATTAGCACAAATCATAACAAAACCTTAAGATATCACACATAATCAAAACTGCACATCAATTGCACACTTAAGCATGAATACATAACAAGCATCAAACACTAAAATTAAAACATCACATACAATAATAAAAAATATTAATATATGAAATTAAAACATCACAATAGCACGCATAACATGACTAGAAGCTACATTGTGAAACATCAAATAAAATATTTAAAATATCAAACCTATTATCTAAAACATCACATCTGAAAAATAACAAAACTTACAAAGCTTCTTTCCTTCTCGATTGCACCAACAGTGGGCAAGCGTTCTTAGACATCTAAGAAACAGTAGCAAAAACACAAAAATTAACACAAATTGAAAGAAAATCCAAAGATACACACAATTATATAAAACAGAAATGAACATTAAAACACTACAACACACATAACAGTATTTAAAACCTAAACACCAAACATAAAACCTGAAACATTAACAAAAGTATTTAAAACATCACACTGCAAAATAACAAAATTTTACATATCATTTTTCCTTCTCGATTGCAGCAACAGTGGACAAGCATTCTTACACATCTAAGAAACATAAAAAAAATACAAAATTTACCACAAATCGTAACAAAATCCAAAGATATCACACACAATCAAAACTGAACATAAATTGCATACTTAAGCATTAAAACACAACAAGCATCAAACACTGAAATAAAAATATTACACCAACACAGATAACAACACTGGAAGCCTAAAACATTAAACATCAAGCTGAAAACAAGAAACATCAATAACCGTACCTAAAACATCACTGCTGAAAAC
>JAULKK010117617.1:0-17279 GCA_032355705.1 Rubia peregrina
TTTGTAGTTTTTACTCTTTTTAGTAGGTTGTTTCATGATTAGCATAGTTACTTAACTTTGCTAGTTGTGTTTGTTTTTTAATTTCATAACTTAGGAACCAACCAACTCAAATTCCCCCTTTTACTTGCTTTTATATATCTATGTGTATAGATATCTAGGCTTATACTCACCCTTGCATGTTTAAATGCTTGGAAATATCCCTCTTCTCTGTGGACGATCCCGACTTTCCATACTATCTACTTAGTTGTATTTAGTAAGAAAAAGGGCTTAAAATTACATCTTTGAGAGGTACGGCGACGACCTCCCATACTTCCATAGAAAATTTTGGTTATGTATAGGAATGGTCTTCCTTTTAAAATCTGTACATATGAACATTTGTGGAGGTCTCCCTATTCCATTTTGTAATCTCTTTATTTAGTTTATTAATTATTCCTACAAATTTTAAGATGCCTTGCTCTGTATTTGGTCAGTCGTTTTGTTTACTGGATTTATTTCTCTGTTCTGAAACTTATCGACCTGACCGTGATTATGTTTGATCAATGAACAATTAGAAATTTTCCCTGGACTTTGTCCAAAATATTGATTGTTTAGTTGTTGTAAAGCTGTAGTACAAAAATATGTTCGCACTATTGAACCTCTAGCTAATTATTTATTCCATACTATCTTAATTACTGTAATTGGTTAGTTGATTATATGGTATATAATCAACTACTATACTATTACTTTTATTTAAAAAATTTGATGTCTATTTTTATAAGTCCATTTCTTAATTATAAAGCTATAACACCAGTGTAAATCGTCTTTTCTTCCAGATATGGCATCGAATTTTTTTGCTAAGGCAAGCTCGAGCAAGGAAGGGACCAGCAATGCATGTAAAAATGATAGAGGCGGCGACAATGACAAGCAGCCGAACGGCCTTGAGATCACGGTAGGTGAGCGTACAATTATGGAACCTGATTTCGAGTGTCCGAAGCTCAAAAATATCTTCACTAGTTTCCTAGGCTGTGGGCTGGTTTTGGAGAGAGGGTTAAGGACGAAAGTGCCTTACAAAGACTACGTTCAACGTCATGGATGGGATCATTTCTGCAACTCCCCTGCTCGTGAAAACATGATGCTGACGTGTGAGGTGATGGACCTGTTGAAGTACACCAATTCAGAAGATATTTTCTGTCATTCAAAGAGAGTCCTCATATCAGCGGATATGATCAACCGTTTCTATCGAATCCTGCTGAAACTAGCAAGTGAGTACGCAGCTGTGAACAAGGTAGTGGAGAAAGTTTCCCGGGTTGAAATTATGAAGGAAGTCTGTGAGGATGGTGATAATTTCATAAAAAATATCCATGCGGAATGGTCCATCATGGATAAGAAGTAATTTTCCAATGAGATTAACGTATGGTACCACTTCATCACCACAAGCCTGAACCCTGTCAAAATCAACAACAAAGTGCACCATTCGCGTATCTTGGGGCTCTAAAAAATCAAGAAGAATTTGAGCATCGACGTTGGGAGTACCATTATGGCGGGAAGTTGAGAATGTCTCCATCACCACATTTTCATCAGTTTTTCTTCCCTCATCACGACATTGTGCCCTGAAGTTGGTTACGAGCAGAGAGGTACGGACATTTCCCACAATCCAATGAGTCCTATCAATCCTGCTATATTCAAGAAAAGATAAAGAGCAACTGCAGCGGTGTCATCTATCCCAGAAACTAGTCAAATCTTCATGGAAAAGTTTGAGTCGCGGATGGACGCCTTGGAGTCCAAGATGGATCACCTTATTCGCTGGACCGAGGAGGCTGGGAAGTACTTGACACTGATGGGAGGGAAGAAGATGAAAGATTTAGGAGTACTACCTACCTTCAACACATCATCGAGCTCGATTGAGGAGGAAGCCTCAGAAGAGGAGTGAACCACTTAAGTACCCGTGGACGTAGGTTGTCTTCAAATTTTGCTTTTATTGTGATGTGTATTTAGAATGTTATCTTAATTCACTTTTAATATTAATTTTGGATGGTTGTTATGGTTGCTGGTTTTAGATGTTTAATTAATTAGGATGCTGCTGTTTTGTTTCCGATGCATGCATTTTTTCAATGAGTATTTTTTTTTGATTTTGTTAAGTGTGTGCATATGTTTTGGATGCTGCTGAATGTTGTGGCCATGCATTGTGATCTTACTAGCTGGGGAAATATTTTTTTTCATGTTGCTAGATGTGGCCATTTGTACGCAGCGCACAATTCTATTTTCTTTTCCCAATTTGTTGGAACTTATAGAGCCGCATCAGGTTTTGTCTGCCCCGATTCCAACTAATATAGAAGCTGAGGTCAATGTATATCAAACTTCTTTAATCTAGCCATACCAAAATTAGTACCGACTACTATACAGTTTCAGAGTGCTTGCAAGTCATACAATACGCAAAATACTACAAACATACAAAATATACCTAGACAAGTATATAATTCTAAGCCACTGGTCTCCAATCACCTTCCTATTCATCAATTGCACGACCCCCAATTCTCTGCCATCTACATCAATCCAGATACTATCTTTGTGTTTCCTATGTGCAGCTCCCTCCTCATCATTAATCATCGGGGGGAAAATTGATGGAAATTCTAATTTCTCAGTTGTAACCTTAGATCAATCTCATCACCGAAACAATATTTCTTACCTTGTAAGAAAATCAACCACCCTACAATGCACTGATCATCAACGTAGAAAACTTTCCTTGCTTGGTCGACCAAAATAAGCGGATCACTTTCATAGGCTTCATGACTCTTGTCAATTAGTGTAAAACCCATTGGATCGTCAGTTCAAACTCTGGTTCTGTTGTCAAACCATATGCACTTGAAAACTGGAATCTTGAATTCTCCATTGTCAAGCTCCTAAATCTCATCAATAATTCCATAAAACGACACAACAACGAGGATCGGTTTGTTGTCTTTCTTACTTGCTTGTCACATTGTTTCAGACCCAACATAAACCCCACTATTTTGTGTCGAGCACTTGAATCTTGGCCCCTAGTAGCAAAATAGAAACCGTTCATGTCATATCCAGAATACATCAATATTGTGCAATTAGTCTTCCTTGAAAATGCTCAATTTTTTTTCGTACTAATCATCGACATTGCATCGATCATAAACCAATTCACAAACGTTTCATTATGCTCTAACTAAAATTTATTGGGGGCCACGTAGGATTAACCTCTGTGATCAAATTAAGGTGTTCAGTCACGTAATCTACGGTCTCCCTACAATTCCTTAAGACATATAAATGAACTTTTATCAAGTCGCTATGTAATGGAGTAGATAACATTCCCCTAGATCTCGGTTTACCCACCCACCATCCAACATGTCAATTCTTTGGCACCCCAAAACTAGCACAATCCTACAAATAACTAGAGCAAAATTCAATTACTTCTTTAGTAACATACCTCTCAACAATACTAGCTTTCGGCCTACTCATACACTTCACATATCCCTTGAATACTTTCATGTGACGCTCAAAAGGACACATCCAATGCATACCAATTGGGCCACATATCTTTATCTCCCGCACTAAATGAACAACCAAGTGAGCAATTATATCAAAAAAAGCCCGAGGGAAATACATTTCCAACTTCCACAACACAACAACCTCTTTTTGCAGGACATCCAATTGGTGGCGGTTAATAGACTTCCGACATATGGAGCTGAAGAAGAAACAAATTCTAGTGATTAAGTACCTTACATTAGCTTCTAAGACTGCACGAATAGAAACAGGTAACCGTTGCTGCATCAAAACATGACACTCATGAGATTTCAACCCACTCATTCTACAATCCTCTGTACCTGCCCGACTAACATTCGACGAATAACCTATAGGGACCTTCACTGATTTCAAACAATCACAAACACAAGTTCTCTCTTCTTTCAACAATATGCAAGGTACAGGGGGTAAGTAAGTCCTCTTTCCCTTAATTTATGGAGCAAGGTCATTTCTAATTCCCAATTCAACCAAGTCCAACCGAGCATTCAGCTATCTTTTGTCATCTACAAAATATTCAACAGAGTGCTTATTAGACTTTCACAAACATTTTTCTCAATATGCATCCCGTCCAGACAATGCCCAACCTCAAGATGCTCCCAGTACGGTAAATCATAAAATACAGACCTCTTTTTCCATGGACCATCACATTGCATTTTCCCTTTGCTTTTGTACTTTCCCAATACTACTTTCAAATTTTTTACCTTCATATGAATCTGCACACCATTTAGTGGTGTGGGTGATTTCCTTCGTTCTTTCCCCCCAACAAAGTTGACCACATCATCTCGGTATTTATGATTTCCTTGAAGCCATTTTCTATGGCCGAGATACACCATCTTTTTTCCATGGCCTAGCTGTATGAATTCTGTCTTTTCCTCACAAATAGGACATGCTTTGTTCCCCTTAGCAATATATCCCGACAAATTTTTATATGCCGGAAAATCATTAATCATGCAAAAAAGCATGGCGCGCAAATGAAACTCCACATTCATATGGCCATCAAATACCGTCACCCTATTTTCTTCCCACAAAAGCTTTAAATCATCAATCAAAGGTCACAAGTACACATAAATATCGTTTCCTGGTTGTCTAGGGCCTGCGATTAGTGCAGGCATCATAACATATTTCTGTTTCATGCATAATATGGGGGGAAATTATAGATACCAACATCAATGGCCAAGAACTATGTATTGATGGCATATTTCCAAATGGATTCATCCTATCAATACAAAAAACAAGGCATAAATTTCTAACTTCTAAACCAAATGTAAGATACCTTTTGTCAAAATATTTCCATTGTTCACCGTCTGCCGGATGTCTTATATTTTCGTCACTTGGTATTTCCCACTCTGCATGCCACTTCAAGTTCTTTGCATCATTTGGATTTGCAAACAACCTCTTCAACCATGGAATTATAGGAAGATACCACATGCACTTTAACAAGACTTTCTTCTTCCTCTTAGCCAAACACCCATCAAGATCATTCTTCACACCTTTAAACCTTGAACGTTTGCACATAAGACATTCAACTGCGTCTTTCAGATCACCGTAATACAACACACAATCATTAGGACATGCATGTATTTTCTTATATTCCAAACCAAGAGGACACAATATTTTCTTCGCCTCATAAAAAAAATTTGGAATCCCATTCCCTTCCGGGAACTTATCCTTCAAAGTCTTTAGCAGTGAATTCACACTAGTATCACTCCAACCACTTGCCGCCTTCAAATTGAGAACCTCCATAAAAAAGGATATTATGGTATCCTTACTTTTACATCCCGGATATAACGGCTTCTCTTTTTCCTCTAAAAAGGCACTCAATATTCTAGGTTTCCCCTTAAAATCTCTAACAATGTCTTCGAACATACCATCAATGGTACAGTTATTTCCATCGTTGTCGTCAAACCCACCAACCTTACATTCTTGCTGTACCTCCCCATGAAATGTCCAAACAATGTAACCTATATCAAACCCGTTCTTCAACAAGTGATATCTAACAACCCCATGTTCATCCAACCTTTCCCGATACAAGCATCATTTGCATGGACAAAGTATCATCTCCTCCCTACCATAGGCATAATCAAGAAACGAATCAATAAAACCAATGTATTCACCACTCCATCTACTTGCACTTGGACAGTTAAGCATTTTCGTTCTCCATGCAAGAGTAGATTCTCTATCCACTGCATGTTCATGTCATAATTAATGTGGGATAAAAAATTAAATCCATGATTCAATATCAACAAATCATAAAATACCCACAACCATGTGCTTGGGGGATCAATATATATGTACCATCTCCCAAGGTAAAGAAAACAATGTTCACACACCCACAATATAAAAAAACTCAACCCAAGACTAAACTCTCCTCATGCAAGAATTAATATTTCCAACCACCACAATTTCAACGAAATTAACAAAAGTAAAGGACAACTTACATTCATGGGTGTTCATGGCTAGGAGTGAAGCTCACCTTCCACAAAAACCCTCCATCAATGAAGAAAGAAGAAAGCTCAAAAATATGATTTCATTTCCGTGTGGTAGTTTTTGTGAATAGTGCCACAAAACCGGTGCCAACTTTCCCTCAGGCACCAGTTTTCAAACCGATGCCCACTAAACTAGTGCCAATTGTACCATTTTTTCCCGAGCAACGGTTTCCAAAAATAATCGATGCTAAGTTTATCACCGGTTATGAAAAAACTAGTGCCAAAACGGCATCGGTTTTACAGCTCTAGCATCGGTTTTTCAAAAACTGGTGCTATTGTAGCACCAGTTTGGTGCTACACTCCACAAAACCGGTGTTATATTTTATAGGGCACCGGTTTCAAAAATTGGTGCCAGAAAACCGGTCCTAGAGGTAGGCGTCTGTGGTAGTGTTAGACTTCATGCCTTCTTCTACTCTGATTTCTTTGAGTGGCTATGACATGAATAGGTTTACTTTCTTAACCCTCTAATGGGACAAACACACCGCAACTCAAAATAGTGGCATTAGCATAGTTGTGGAAGCATTACATGTCAACAGTGGAAAGGATAGAAATCCATTGTACGGGAACATGTCCTACTATGGGGTGATTGAGAAAATTTAGGAATTTTTCTACACAAGTTTCAGGGTCCCAATTATCAAATGCAAATGGGTGGACAACAATGTGAGTTTATTGATCGATAACCTAGGTTTTACATTCGTCGACTTGAGTATGAAACATTCGACTGCCGATTCTTACATCCTTGCTACACAGGCTACAAAAGTGTTCTATGTTGATAATCCTTGCGGTTCTAGCAAATCAGTGGTCATTCAAGGAAAAGGTTAATTTGTGGGGAGGTTAGTCTGTCTTCAATGTCTGACATTGTTCGACGAATGCTACCTAACTCAAGTCGGCCAAGAAGAGATAATTGAGGTGGAGCTAGCATTGATGAGAGACCATGAGGAAGTCGTGTGGATTGAACGGCATCCCAAGGCAAAGAAGAAGAAGAAGAAGAGGAAGAAAACATAGAATAGATGTAAAAAAAATTATAACAACCTTAGAGATGTTTATTTTGTGCTTTTGGTTTTTATGTAATTTATAAATTAACTGGCATTCCAATTTTGATCTGAATCACGTAAGTGATGGCTTCAGATTGATATTTTACGAAGATGATGTATTGGTCAATTTCCAAAATGAAGTGACTGAGTTCCTCCCAGCGACATTGCACATTATCCTTGTGTTCTTGAAAAATAGAGATGCCGACGTCACACACAGCGTCAGTAAGAAGGTTGATCGGAGACGGAGGCCAAATGTACTTAAATGATTTAATTCATGCGACCTTGCACGTATGTTGCCAAGTTATCGGTTAAACTGAACAGCAACCCTCGACATATGTACGACGTCACATCCTATAAACTGCAGTTCAATAGAGAGTTTTCAAATATAGACAAAAACTTTGAATGAAAAACTACAAGTCCTCATTCCAAGTTCACAAAAACTAAGAACATATGAAAATAATTAGACATATAATATTGTAGTCTACGATTACCAACTTAGAGTTGAACATAATCAAATTTTAGCAACATAATTCGTCAAAAGCAATATCCACAGCTAAAATGCAACACAAGTAGAAACATCCACAACTAAAACATAATTCATCACAGATTATAAAAAATCAATCATGGGGTGTCTTCGGGCTTGATGTGCGGGGTATCATCCACCGTCAAGCTATTGGTAGATCCCGAATCCTCATCCTCATCCTCCACAACTAACTCCTTGGCACTATTGTCACCGGGAATCTCACCGGACTCTATTTTTCTTCATCACTGCCAAGTGCATCAGACCCGTCATCCTCAAACTCCTTCACATCTTCATCTTGCACTTGCTCATATTTTTTCTCCAGTAAGAAGTGCCCTTATGCCCACCAACTCCGCTAAGATTCTCTATTGGTTTCATTCTAAACGCATTGTGAGTTCCTTGATCTCCACCATGCCTTTCAAGAGCATGTTCCATGTACTTTTTTTAGTCCTGGCACAATGAAAATCATGTTTATATCATTCTTATTAGCTAGATGAATTAAGTTATAATTTTAGAGTAATCCAGTAAAAATAAAGAACTATTTTAATACCAGTTCATGGGACAGGAGCGGAAGGTGTAGGATGGCCAGCAGTGGAACATGATGGAGTAGTCTCATTGCAGGGGGTGAATGTCGCATCAAGATTAGCATTGGAGATATTGCGATCAATCCAAGCCCCGATCTTCCAATGCCAATGCTTTTGGCTAAATTAGCTCCCATCATAGTACCTCAGTGCGATCTTCTACGTAGACTTGATAGGAACACCATGCTTCTCCATCAAGGCAGTGATTATGTTGCCATACGGGAGGGCCCGGCTCGTCTGCGCGACTGTCACAGTGTGCATCCCCTGGATAATGGTGTAACACCGTGATGTGCCAGTAGAGGATAACACCGTTGATCGTACGCTCCAAAGGATGGCCATCTGGGATAAGGCATTGGACGATGATGTTGTACATCATCCTCTGCCCGAGCTCCAAAACATCAATCTTGATCTCCTTTGGCTTGAAGATTTCGTTGCCCACTTTAGCCTTAAAAAAATCTCACCATCTAGTTAGGGTACAATGCCCCGAAGTCATTGTCTTTTGGAACCCTATTAGGCCAAGAGTCTCATAGTAGAGACGGAGTCATTCAAGTGGGTTCTCCGAATATGCGGCAACTGTGCACCCAATTATCTCATTGATTACATCACTAGTGAGCTACATATCCACCCCATTCACTTAGGTCTTGTATTTCCTTGAACTCTAACAATCAAAGTTCAATTCTAAATCCTTCACCTCGTTTCCA
The DNA here is from genome assembly GCA_032355705.1 of Rubia peregrina. Classification (NCBI taxonomy): domain Eukaryota; kingdom Viridiplantae; phylum Streptophyta; class Magnoliopsida; order Gentianales; family Rubiaceae; genus Rubia; species Rubia peregrina. Next base: position 8,845 of record JAULKK010117617.1, read on the forward strand.
TAAGTGGGCTTGCATAGGAAAATTAGCCCCTCCATCCCCGACGATTTGAATGTCTCGAGAAATACATCTATGTCAGTCACTGCACATCGTTGGCCTCATGGCCCGCACCTCTTCAATCTTCCTCTTGCTGACTAACTGGTAGTGCTTCCCATTCTCCTCAGTGATAAAGAACTTGTCATCAAAGGTAGGCGGTGGAGGGTGGCAGTGGCGGCAGTGACCTTAGCTTTTATGGATGAGAGAGACCCTCTCCACTTCCCTTACCCCCATAATGCTTTTCACACTGCTTCACTGACATTTGTGGGACATTTACATATACACTAATCAGTAATATGTACAAAGATCGACTGATGCAGGTGATGGTATGACTGAACTCGCTAGCATGTCGCTTACAATTCAGTTAAGAATGAACTAAATGTGATGTCACACATTCATATATGATTAAAATCGCTAGCTGACTGTGCAAGGTTATTTGATGTCGCTTATTTGAATGTGCAAGGTCACACAGTGTGTCTACCTGACCGAAAAGTTTGCAACATGCAAGCGAATGGTAAAAAATGGATACTATCCATCACATATACCCCAAACCATGAACACTTATGACACATACATTCATAAATAAAAAAATTCTACAACCACATCCACCCCATTTCATCCTTAATTTCCATAGCTGGTATCTTACAAAGTTTCAAGTAACGTTACCTATACATGGCCCTCAACATTCTCGACAATTGAACCGCTATTATTCAAATCATTACTGGTATAATAAGAATCATTGTTCAATGATTTAACCTCAGACATATCCCTCTCAAATTGTCAGGGACATATACATGTTTTGAATAACATTTGACATTATGTGCACTAAAATAACCGATAATATTGAAATAGTATTGTTCATCCCATTATTAGTGTAATAGGATAGATGTTGTAACTGAGAATCAGATATAACCAAGCATCGACATACATAAATCCTGTAATGGTTGTGAATGGGTTGACATTACCGATCAGCTTAAAATTCATAAAACCCAATTTATGAAGTCAATATATATATATATAAACTCCTCGAATAACATCAACTACAACTAACTATGAAGAACATGTAATTTCTTTATATAGAACTGATAGTGGAAAACCTGTGGATACCCTCGTTGGCGACATCGCTCATGACATTGCATAAACTGATTAGATAATGAAAATATATCAAATTCGTCAAAGATCATGTAATTGGCCATTTGGTCCATTCGCAGGCCCATTACATGAATGGCCATCCAATTAAGCTTGCAACAATGTCTTACATTTTGTGTAGACCGATATTTGACCGATCATTAAGCAATGTAACACATTTTAGCAACTAGGCCTATTGGGCTGACTTTGACCCACTTGAAGACCTAAAATAACCGTTCGCATGATCTGTGCAACATCGCAATATGCGCCACACTTTGGAAAAAAGACCCAAAATTTTGAAAAAGAATTCATCGCCATATATGGCAGCCTCCACAATGGAAGACCAAAACTTTTTTGTCTCCATTTCCTTCCTCCTCCAATCTTCCAATCACCAAAAACCTTGGACTCCATCTTCCACATAATGGCTTAATGGAGAAGAGAAGGGAAAATGATGATGTAACCACAGAGGGAGAATCCATGAAACAAAATTGTGGTAAGATTACATCTTCCAAACAATGCAAATGTGATCATATTGTCATTGATAAATTCTTTGGAATGATTGTTGAATAAGGTTTTGTTATTGTCACGTGTCTTGGTTTTCATCTATTTTCTTATGTGTCCAATACAAGTAGGGTTGTGTGGATTCTTTGAAGATTTCATTTTTTTATGTGTATTGTGTTAAAACTTGTTACAGTTCTCAAATGGTGGTTATTTGATATAGAAATGACATGACATGTTTTATTTTCCTCATTGGTTTTATTCAAATGAAGATCATCTTTGAAAGAGATTTATGTAGTGTGTATCCTAATGGATGTTATAGTATTGTTGTGCCAAATTCTCACATTATAAGCATATTTGTGTTGTTTAATTTTTGCAATTATGTAACTTAGTGTTGAGGATGACATAATGTTGTGTGATAAATTGACTTCATTTTTAGGTCGTGGAGTGGTGATCCACAATAAGAGGAAATGGATCGAAGGAGGGAGAGATGGTAATGCATCGAAAAGACATAAGCAAGGTCGAGGGTAGGGAAATTTGAAAGAAATTAATTGACATGGTGGACAAAGGTATCAAATGTCCAATGAAATTTGACCACATAGGAAATGCAATAGGCGAAGAAAGAAATTGGTGGTCTAGTTACTTAGGATTGATTGCGAGGACGAAGGTAGACATATTCTTGAATGAGTCATGGAATCGGGTTAATGATACTTACAAGAAAAAACTGTGGAAGGCCCTCGAGTTGGCCTTCGATATTGAGTACGAAGACATCGCGAAGTTGAAGTATAGAAAAAATAAGGCGCTTTGGAGAGAGATGGAGAGATTTTAAAGCCAAATTGGCTAGGGGTTACATTTTTTTTTTGGAAAGAATATAAATTGAAGCCCAAGACTTAAACATCCATTCATTAGTGAATCGAGCTGGAAGGGTTTCGTTGCAAAAAAGCTTGAGGATGAAGAATCGATAAGAAATCAACATTTACATGCTATGAAGAATATACGTAGTGGATACATAATTTTATTCGCATGTAAAGACGTATTTTGATGGATAGAATAGCATATACATGAGCATATTATTATGATAGAAGTCATTTATGAATGTGGTTTGTGATCGTTATTGCTTAATAATTGTAGCAGGCCCTATTTTCCAAAACTAGAGTACCAAAAACTGGACTAAGTGGGCTGCATAGTAGTACTCAGGCTATGGATCGTTTCTACCAAGTAGTGTGTAACATTTTTTACGAACTAATTTTAGGCTTTTTTATCGTCCAACAGTATAGGCTACGTCGCATAATGTCCATTTGACTGACGCAATTTCCCTAGCAACTAGTGAACGACGTCGCTCACACACAGGGATATGTAGTTACTATTGTCCCTCATCATTTTCATAACCAAACCTCATCTTTTTATGTTATCATAGTGTTTGAGAGAAAAACATGGCATGCTTGCAAAAGGAAACAACATGCGACACACCATGAGTTGGGGAGGGTACGCACTAGTCACGAGAATTATCATGAAAGAAATGTCAAGACTCGAGTGTTTGACAAAGTTGAGCTTGGGATGATGGGTGAAGAAGCAAGGATTTCTACGGAATATCCCACATTGGATGAGATTCCCAGATTTGAAAACTGGTTGAAAGTATACAAAAGGCACGGGAAGCAAGAGGGTAAGTTCCACACCGAAGATGCGGAAGTGGTAGCCCAACAAATTGTAAGTTTGCCAACTATTTAGTTAATTTACTATATGGCCAATATTTGAAGATAAAATTTGACAAAATATATGTGATCCAATATTGGTAATTTGAAGGAGGACTTAAAAAAGAAAGCAAGAGTCTGGTGAGTTCATTGGGGTTAGAAAGAAAGGCATACTTGGTGTAGTTCTAAACAAGAAAGAACATCCGGGCAGGGTCCGGGGTGTCGGAACTCTCGCTACACATAGGGACATATTTGTCAAACCTCAACCAACAAAGGTTGACATTCCATCAAGTAGTCAACAAAGAGAGATTGATGCTTTGAAATCTACAGTTGCCCAGCTAGTGGCTTATATATTTCAAGAATCGAATGGAGAAAAATGCCAATTGACTTGAAGAGAATCCTAGCATTTTCTAAATGAACAATCTCAACTACTCTCTGCGCTTCTTCTCTGACAAAATCAACACATGACCACCCGGTGTGCAATAGTAGGCCTTAACCAACATCTCCGACTTCAACAACGCCTATTGCGTTTAACCGACTGAGAGCGGAGTTGGTAGAGGCCACCGATCGCAACTTAAATGTATAAGTAAATATATTGCACTTTTCATATTCAAATGATTTTATACTTTGTTTTAAATTAGTGACTCTTATTACGAAGGATAATTCCTTGTGCATTCTTCTTGTCGAACGTGTTGATAATGAGAGGCATGTCGTTGCGGAAGGAAAAGTGTATACATACACGATTGCGTCATCATAAGTCAGTCGCAAAGGAAAATGTGGTGGTTACTATCACTAAGACCCTCGTTGATGGTATATTTCTTTCAATTCCAGATGTCGAGGTAATAATAGTGGACGAGGCTGTGGGAATATTTGTTGGGTGGCCCTACGTTTGGTCTCAGTTATGGAAAACATACCCGCCAACAAGGTAAAACAAAAAGTAGGGTTGAGACATGGGTTGAGAGAATAGTTTTGTACATAACTTTCTGAATTGATTTCATGTAGATCCAAGCAAAGATTAGTAGCTTAGAAAAATTGCCAAGTGCATTGGGGGATTCGAAGGATTCAAAATCTTATGTCCCTAGATTGAAGCCACCACCATTAAATCCCTCGAAGGATGGCTCTCTGAAGAACATCCACACAATCTTAACAACTTACCATCTCTCGTCTTCGTACAAAACTACAATGGAAGAAGTTGGAATCTTAGGGTACAAGGTAAATCCAATCATCCAGAATGAGGATTTTGTGACCTTGTTCCATTTCAATAATGTCCCACCTTCCGTGATGCAACTACATTCCATGTAAGTATAAATCCATCAAAAAAATGTTATTCATTATTGTAATTATTATGTTGCCCATCAAAATCTAGCCTAATTATGTATATAGGCTTTTGTATGTACAACCTATTTCCAAAATGAAAAGGTGGATATAGGTTCTTTGCCCATTGAAAATCCAACATGAACATGAGGAGATGAAAGAGCATTTAGCCTACTTGAGCTCCCGGTTGATGAAAAAGGATAATTTGATATATACACACACATATATATATTGCACCATATTATGAAAGGTGAGTCAACTGTACTTACTGACTTACAATTGTCTTTAGTGTACAATAGTTTATGGGTGTATAATGAATTAAAGCCAGTTTCATATTATTAGCAAACGTTGGATGGTCGTCATCTTTATTATTCCATCAAGCACGGTGGTTTGGTTCGATCCATTACATTAGAAACCCCACGATACAATTTCATTAGCAATTGCAAAGGTGATAACGGATCCATTAGTTAACATGTGCAAGTCATTCCATTGGAAGTCCCTAAAGATTAGAATTTACAAGACAATATCAATTTGCATTAATTAATGCAATATGTGAATAACTATGTGTTCATGAACAATTTTTAAGTAAGGTTAGTATAAAAAACAATTATCCCCATGGCAAAGCGGTTACTATTGCATGATATTTATAAAGGATTTCATAGCGAATGTGAGTGAGAATCAATATGATTCACAAAAGGTATGTATTATTCTCACTTTTTTTCAACAAACAATGACACGACTACGGCCAACCTCTGTTTTCATTAACTGTTTACTCCATGTTCCAGACTTTTCCCGAGGACAAATTACCATACACCATTAGGCAGTAGGAGAATGTACGTGAAAATTGGGCAATATTCATGATGGTAACATTTGAAGGATTTACTTAACCTATCAATTATATGAGGAACTCATATTAGGTTAAGTTTTTGGTGCGAGTATCATTCTCTAAAATTCCCATTGATACTTTCCAATGTTTGTTTTTACACCTTGATATAGTTCTTCATCTAGCTATGGAGTATCAATGGTATAGTTCATTTTGTGAAAATTTTGATAACTTTTATTGTGTATTGAAGGTGTAGTATTTATATGTCTCATGTGTATATATTATGCTAGATATGTCTACATATTAAAGGAATGGCGTTTGATGCTGGGAACACTGTGCATGAATGTTGTATTGCTTTTTATATTTCAATTACCGATGTTGCCCACATATAATTACCATTCGGTGATCCCAATAACATGAAAGTGATGTCACATAATGATCGTTAAACTTTACATATGGTATCTCGAAATGACCGAGGTCTTTGTAATTGAGATGCAACCACTTCGTACATCGCATTCAGGGCACCCTAGTTACTACTAGGCAAGCGACGTTGGCTAAAAATGATGTCATGTGCACCACTGTGCCACATCATTAATGCTTAATGGTCAAACTGACATTGCAGAACGCAATGCTAATCAACTGTCACGAATTCGCTCTTGCCGAAGACGCAAAATGGTGGGGGTTGGTATCCTCACTTATATAATTACCTCAGTTTTTAGAAGAAAAACTCTAGTAAAATTATCATTTATCGTGAGTTAAAACCGCGGTCAAAACGTTACAATCTGCGACGTCGATTTCAGGAATAAGCGACATTGATTACAGATCCAAGTGACTTTGCGACATCGCCAGCGACAATGTCACAAATGTTAGGGCAGGTCGGTCGCCAGCACGTATGAACCGACTTTGCAAACTTTTCAGGTAAATCATCGGCTATTGACTATTTACCTCAGTTTATTTCCCTACAAACCGAGGTAAAAATTACTTTTTACCTCGGTTTTGAACCGAGGTAAAAAAATATACCTTTTACTCCGGCCACATTTACCTTGGTTCTTTTGGGCCAAAAAACTGAGGTAAAAATCCTCCTGAACTGAGGTAAAATGTGTTGTTTGTTATCGTGGTAGGTGTTTTAACCACCGCTTGTGAGTGCTTTAAATGTAACATGTATATGCTTTGAGCTTTATTTGTAAGCTCTTCAAATGTAACTTGTAGGTGCTTTAACCAACCGTTTGTAAGTACTTTAAATGTAACATATAGGTTCTTCGAGCATCACTTGTAAGTGCTTCAAATATAACCCGTGGTGCTTTAACCACCATTTGTAAGTACTTTAAATGTAATGTGTAGGTTCTTCGAGCATCATTTGTAAGTGCTTCAAATGTAACTCGTATGTGTTTTAACCATCATTTGTAAGTACTTTAAATGTAACATGTAGGTGCTTAGAGCATCACTTTTAAGTGCTTCAAATGTAACTCGTAGGTGCATTAACCACCATTTGTAAGTACTTTAAATGTAACCTGTAGGAGCTTCAAGCATCACTTGTAAGTGCTTCAAATGTAACTCTTATGTGCTTTAACCACCGTTTGAAAGTACTTTAAATGTAACCCATAGGTGCTTCGAGCATCACTTGTAAGTACATCAAATGTAACTCTCAAGTGCTTTAACCACCGTTTGTAAGTACTTTAATTGTAACCTTTAGGTTCTTTGAGCATCACTTGTAAGTACTTAAAATGTAACTCGCAGTTGCTTTTATGCTAGGAAAATAACTTTGTGCTTAGATTACAAGTCGTAGGTGCATCAAATATCTCTTTTAAGTGCTTTAAATGTACTCCGTAGGTGTTTCTCTTCTAACTTGTGTGTGATACAAAAACAATTGTGTGCTTAGAGTATAATGCGTAGCTGCTTCAACTATCATTTGTAAGTAGTTCAAATGTAGCCTACAGGTGATTGTTTTGCAACTTGTATATGCCAAAAACAACTTGACTTGTATATGATTCAACCATCATTCATAAGTGCTTCGAATGTAATATATAGGTGCTTCTTTTATAATTTGTGTGTGCTACGAAACCAATTTGGTGCTTAGATTACAAGACGTAGGTGCTTCAAGTATCTCTTGTAAGTGCTTCAAATGTAACTAGTAAGTGCTTCTCTTCTAACTTGTGTGTGCTACAAAAACAACTTGGTCCTTAGAGTACAATTCGTAGCTGCTTCAACCACCATTTGCAAGTAGTTCAAATGTATCCTATAGGTGATTCTTTTGCAACTTGTGTGTGCCGAAAACAACTTGAATCGTAGATGATTCAATCATCATTCATAAGTGATTCAAATGTAACATGTAGGTGCTTCTTTTATAACTTGTGTGTGCTACGAAAATAACTTGGTGCTTAGAGTACAACTTATAGGTATTTCAACCATCACTTATAAGTGCTTTAAATGTAACCGATAGGTACTTATTTTTCAACTTGCATATACTATGAAGATAGTTTTGTGCTTAAAGTATAATTTGTAGGGGCTTTAATTTTATTTCCCCATTTTATTATTTGCTGCAAAGTTCTCTCAATTTTATTTATGAGTCTGTCTCCTACGAGACTGTCTTATGGTAACACCAGGGACTAGTTAGATATTATGCAATCATTTAGGGGCCGTTTGGTTCAAACAGGGAAAGAGAAAGGAATCAGGAAAGAGAGAGGAAAGGAAAGGAAATGAAAAATCCTATTTTTTAAAATCTGTTTGGTTCAATTGTGGAAAGGGAATCAAGTTCTTTCTCATTCCATTTGTTACTGTTTGGTTCACACTAGGAAGACAAATATCAATTTATAACATTATTTATAAAATACCATACATAACTACAAATTATTTCACATTATCAAATATGCTAAAATATAAAAGTGTTTCATGAATTATTGTCATAGATAGTTCATATAAAAAATATTTAATATAAAATATGTAGTTCA
>JAULKK010117933.1:0-17271 GCA_032355705.1 Rubia peregrina
CTATGACGCCGATCGTCTAGGGTGACCCGAGGGTAAGGGTTATTGTGTGGCGCCGATCGCCCACTCTAACTATAACCAAGGAGTGGCGAGAAATATCTTCACCCGAAAGGTGTTGATAAGTTCTCCACAATATGTGATTAACGCATAAAATAGGATAATTAGTCGATGATCAAAGGATAACTAGAAATGTAAATCAATTGCGTCCAAGACTCGTTATTATCTTAATTACATCTTCAGTGCTAGTGTGATAGTAGTTATATTAATTTCTCTAATTGTTGGTTGATTTAGCTCTTTAAAGTAGTCTTCGTGTTTTCTAAAATCCAAAACCCCCTAACATGGTTACCACACACTTAGAGTGACATCTTTGTGTGCTTTTAACTATGCTTACACTCGATAAAATCCCATTTTCCTCGCCAATGACCCCGACTTGCTACTATCTACTTTCTAGTAGTATAGCCGCAATTAGGGTATATAAATACTATCTTTGAGAGGCACACCGACGGCCTCCCAATTAAGATCTGGTGAATTTGCAAGTTGGCTCACTAAAGTTATGTTAAAACCATTTGACTATGCCACAACTTGAAAAGTGGATCGTTGTTCTTGACGTGTGGCATTGCGTTGTCACGTTGTATGTAAATTGTGTTACTCATGTATTGCAGCCACTTTGCCTTGTGTGCCAGTATTACTTCTTGACAGGTCCCTTGTTATATTTGGAACTGATACTGTCTCGATTGTCCCTGCGGGTATGTTTTTGCTCTTGTTAATTGCAACTTTCTCTTGAACAAAAGGAAAATCCTTATCTTTCCATCAAACAAAATCTTCTCATCCTCACTAAAAATAATATGCTCACAGCACATATAAAATTAATTTTGGAATGTGGGATTTATCTTTAAATGCTCTATACGACTCAGGTTCATCTGATGCTAGGAAGTACCTCATTGTGGGTTTACTTAGATAAAACTATTTCTCATCTATGTGGATAATATTTTCCATTTCCTTGAATTGCAGTTGTGCATCTAACTTAGACAAACCAACCTTGTATTTTTATTTTTTGTCAATGCTGGTTTTATACTGTTGGTGGGGCTCTTGATAGCCTTTGATGATACTGCTGTTTGAACACTGCTCTTCCCCATTTGTAAATCACTCAATCTCCCTCTAAATGTTCTTCATGAATTTGCAGGCAAGACTTTCAAAATATTCAAATCGATACAGATCTTGTTGTGCGGTGGATGGCCAGCTATCATATGAAATGAGTTAGGGGTGGCAGAATAGACCCGTTACCTGCTTGGCAAGCGGGTTATCTAATTTTAAACCTGTATGGGTATGAGTAAAATGGGTAATGGGATAAATGGGTAATAGATCAAATGGGTAGTTGAAAAATATGGGATGAACGGGTTGGGTTTGTTGGGTGACCGCGGGTTTACCCATATGAGTTAAGAAACCTGCGGGTTTACCCATATGGGTCAATAAATAGGTTGAAACTCGCGGATTTTACCCATATGGGTTGATACATAAATCCATATGGGTTTATATGGGCTGAAACCCGCGGGTGTACCCATTTTTAACCCGTGAGTTGAATGACTTTCAACCGCAGGTTGAGCGGTTTCAATTCGACCCATTTTGACCCAACCTATTTTTTACCCATCATAAAATGGGTCATACCCATATTTTTTAATTATCCATTTTACCCAACCCGTATTTGACCCGTCCACCCATTTACCACCCCTAAAATGAGTTCATTGAGCGTTCAGAAGCAAGCTGGGCTCTTGCATGCAACCATATTGTGCTCATTGTTCTAACTGAACAATTGAACAGAGTTGTTGCCTCGACCCTCTTCATGTGCTTGATTTTCCCATTCTAGTGATGCTCCAATAAAACTTCCCCCAAATGCTTCCTCTCCTCGTTCGTCAAGTTCTTGATCTGCATGTTGCCCCAAAAAATGGTGACGAAAGGGAAGATGTAAAATATGAGAGGAGCAACCACCTCATTTGAGATTTTTTGGAGGACTCTATGATGTGCACAACCTGAATTTGAGCATTCCCCCCAAAAAATCACATCTTTTTTGGTGAGTTTGGAAGGGTTTTAAGGACTGTAGGGATGGGTTTAAGTGTTTTCTGGCTATATTGTAATGCTTGAAGTTTATTTATGGTTTGAAGTGTTTGTGGTGTTTGCATTGTATTTAAATACATTCGAGTACATAATTATTTTTTGGTAATGTAAGATTTTTCAAACCTTTTACTATTCACTTTTTCGGACGAACAGTACACCATTTTGGTGTATTTGGTGTGTATTCCCGGCGGGAATAGTCCAGTACACTTGAAAAAAGGTAAAATTACCCTAATTAAACTTCTCGTTTATGTTAATTTTTCTAACAAAAGAGCCCACTGGGCTGACGTGGCCTGACAAAGGGGCTAACTTGAAAAAGAAACCATCCTTTTTTCTTTCTTTAACAATATTTGATTTTCCAACCAAATCTTGAGATTCTTTTTCAAAATATTGTTTTTAAAATAAAACAATGCATTTTAAAGCTAAAATTTAAATCTCTTAATGTAATTTTTTTGTTTATGTGTTATATTTTTTGACACATTATACATTTGACACCAGTTATTGATAAGTCTTATTATCTTAATTTTTAAATTTTAATTTATACTTTTATTTTGATTTATGTGTTAATTTTGCAGAGTGTCATTTTAAAATTTAATATCAATGTTTATTTTTTTTGAATATTATTTTATCCATCCTTGATTTTTCAATAGTATAAAAAGTTTTTTATATTTAATACTTATCTTTTATTTTTATAGATATTAGTGTCACATTTTAGTATAATGTTTTAAACTTCATGTGTGTTTTTATTTGATGTAAAAATATGAAAATTTGATGAGTTTTTCAGTGTTTTTGTCTGTTGTTCAACTACTTTTATTTAATATTTTTTTAGTATTTTGTTTGATGTTTAACTATTTCAATTTGATATGTACTTTAAGTATTATAATTTGATGTTTAAATATTTTTACTTGATGTGAATTTTAATATTTTATTTTATTTTTAACTATTTTAATTTAATATCTAGTTTTAATATTATAATTTGATATGTAACTATTTTTACTTGATGTATGTTTTTATATTTTATTTGATGTTTTACTATATTAATTTGATGTTTAATCATTTAAATTATTTTTACTTGATTTTTAATATTTAAGTTTGATGTGCTATTTATTTGAATTTAATATTTAAGACAAACGTTAAATAAATATTCGGCTTATCCAAATCCAAAAAACTGGACCAACTCTAACCCAACCCGCTTTGACCCAACTTCCCATCTCAGAAATTGAGATGCCACCGCTAAAATCTGCATATTCAAACTCCAGAAACGCGCCAGTGGATTTAGTCTGGTGGATTTGGGAAAACCATATCCCTGTCTTCAAAACTTTGCCCACACTAGATCCCTAACCCCTTCGAGTCCCCTCCATACAACCACCCAAATTCCATTGATTCCCAATCCCATCTATTCATCGTGAGTTGCGCCACCAGAACACGATGAAACACTCAAATTCTAAGGTTGAATTCCTCAGCCATGACAACACTTCACTTGCCGCAGATTGCTTCACAGAAAATTGACCTCACTGTCGATCCAGGTTTTGATACCATGCATACAACCCTCATCCGACCAGCGCTCGGAGAAAAGTAAAAAAATGAGCTCCACGAATGCCAAAGGATGATCATGCAAGTGGCGAGAAAAATATTCCAGCAGACGAACATCGCGGTGGCGTGATGAGCGACGGACAAATGGTGAGTGAGGGTTTCTATCATTTTGATAAATCATATTTTGGTCACTCAGTTCCAGCGTCATTTTGAAAGAAGACCCCAAAAATAATATATTTATATTTTAGACCCAAATTTCAAAAGCTCCTATTTATATTTACATTATTCATAGTTTGCATTGATGATCGACCGATTAGTGATCTCAACATGACCATTAGCTTAAAGGTGGTATACCAAAGTAAGTTTATGTTGGATGTTGAAGCCTCTACGCCACTCTTTAAAGGGATTGTGAGTGAACTGCCTCTCATTGCATGTGATAAAACTTCAAGGTATCCCATACATGTACAGTATATTTTTCCAACAAAAGCCGATGTAACTTGTACCTTTTAAGGATGTCAATGTGTTTTCTTCTACCCATTTGGTGAAGTGGTCGATGTATACGATTACATAGTTGACTTCCCTGGAACCTACTTGGAACCAGTCTACCCGATCGATACCTCATTTCTTGAATGGCCAGGATTCATGGATCGCCACCATCTCTTCTTGGGAGACGTGAGTCACAAGGGTATGCTTGTGACAAGAAATGCTGGTTCGAATCAAATGGAAAGAATCTTTGAACATCATAAGCCAGTAACTTCTTAGCGATAGACCTGGCATTGTGAGCTCCACAGACCCCATGATGAACCCCTTCAATGAGGTATTTTTCTTCTTCTGTGTTACACATTGTAGGAAATGAATTATACATCATTTCTTGTATAAGGTATCATTGTGTATTGTGTATCTTGGTGCCTTAACTTTAACCTTCCGGACCTTCTCCCTATCTTCAAGTAATATGACATCCCTTAGATATCTTATAATTTGCGTTATCTAGTTCATCTATGGCCTACACGGACTCTTATTCGTAGCTGCGACACTTCAATGTTTCCATCAACGGTTGCATAGAAAACTCTAGACTTCGGTACACTGGTGCCAACTTGCTTAGAGCACTAGCTTTCTAGTTTTGTTCTTTTGGTACCTACGTCAAGGTATAGCTTTTGAAAATTTATTAGCATCGGCTAAACCAATTCCAAGTATCTTAGGAGGTTCCTTTCCCTAGCCTCGTAATCTTCCTTGACTTGTTGAACCACTATAAAGCGAGTTATTGAATATTTCCAGGTGTTGTACGGCTAAATATTTGGCCAATCTTAAGCTTGTGATCAAAGCCTCGTACTCTACTTTGTTATTAGTGGTTTAGATGTCAAAATGAAAGGCGTATGAAAATTCCTTTTGGTCTGGTCTAGTCAAGAAAACTCTTGGTCCACTTCTTCTAGCATGGGATGAGCCATCAAAATGTAGTTACCATTTTTTATCATCTTCAATATGCAGCTCATTTGGTAAATCCTCTATTGTTTCCACTATGAAATCAGTCTAGACTTTGTCTTTAATAGCCATTATAAGGTTGTACTGGATGTTATGCTCGCCTATTTCATCCTTCTATTCAAAGTTTCAAGCCTAAGGAGTACATAGCTGATTGAGTGGTTGGTGAGAAATATAAATACATGAGCTTGGAAATATGGTAATCAACGTCAAGATGCATGTACAACGCTAGGATTAGCCATTCCAGTGAGGTATAATGCATCTCTATCTCCTGCAAGGCTCTACTAATGAAGTAGGCAGGTGTTGATGGTGATATGTTTCCTTGATTAGCACTACACTAATGGATTTTGGTGATGTCGGGATGTATAAAAAAATACCTCTTCCTTTTTTGTTTTCAAGAGTGTCGCTAAGGAGTGAAGATGTTTTTTCAACTGATGAAAGGCGATTTTACGTTATTCTGTCCATTCAAACTTCTTGGCTTTCTTCCATATATGAAATAAAGGAAGATGCTTTACAGCTCCCTTTGATAAGAATCAGCTTAAGGCGGCTAGTGAACCCGTGAGACGCTCAACATTCATGGTCGACTTGGGGGACTGCGTTTTGAGAATGGCATCAGCCTTCTCCTGATTGACTTCTATCCCGCTTTTAGGTACCATAAATCCTAGGAACTTTCCAACCCCTACTATACTTGTACATTTTAATGGGTTGATATTTAAATTGGAACTTTGAAGTTGCTCAAGTGTCTTTTTCGAATCGCCAAGGAAATATGCGTAACTTTTTGTTTTCACTACCATGTCATCTACGTATATCTCCACATTCTTGTCGAATTTTTCCTTGAATATTTAATCCACTAAACGTTGATATGTGGCTCCATCATGCCCAAATGGCATCTTCTTGTAACAGAATATCTCCGGGTTCGTGATAAATGAGGTTTTTTCCTTGTCCTCTTCTTCCATAAGGATCTGATGATAACCTTTGTGGGTATCAAAGAATTCTAACACTGGTATCCAGTTATAGCTTCGATGAGCTAATCAATCAAAGGAATTGGGTAGTTCTCCTTTGAACATTTTCTTAAGTCGGTGAAGACGATGTATATTATCCAACATCCACCAAGTTTTTAACCATGAACATATTAGCTAGCCACTTTGGGTTGACCACCTCTTTGATTACATCTACTTTGAGAAGGTTTTCTACTTCTTCTTTGATGGTTTTCTCCCACTCGGGAGCAAACATTCTTATCTTTTTCTTAATGGCCGTGATCATAGGATTAATGTTGAGGTGATGCACCTCAAATTCTTTGGGACCCCTATTAAGTCATAAAGATGCCAGGGGAAGACATTTAAATAATCGAGTAGAAGTTGTAATATTTGTTTCACCTAGACCGACAAGGCTATGCCAATTTCCACTCTACCTAATGATTGGATAAGCATATTTTCCACGTCGGTGGGTGAAGCTTCGTTAGACTCCTTATGGAGTGTACTGATTGTACGCATCTCGTTGAGTTTTTTCAAGGACACCATCATACAGTGTTGAGTCATTGCCGGATCTTTCCTTAATGAGGCGATATCATTTTCCGTTGGGAGCATCATCGTCAGATGATATGGTGACAAGATGACTTTAGCTCAAACTCATCAATTATCATCCTAGGATTATGTTGAAATCTAAGGGAGGGTCTATGAAGGCAGTGTCGTAGTCGATGGTTTTGTGCTTTTTCCCTTCACCGATGGTTATGGGCAGAGAAATCACCCCAATTGGTAATTTTGTATAGAATGTGAATCCTAATAGTGGTGATGTGGTCCTTCATAAATCCTTCATGCTCAGCCTTGGGCGGTTAAAGCAAGTAACGAACACGACTTCTACCGTGCTTTAACTATCAATGTAGATTATTTTTACTAGGTCATCTCCAATGTCGGCATATATCACCATGGTATCGAAGTGCGGAGCATGGCCAGGTACCTCGTTGATCATTGAAAAGGTGATGGTTTTGTTCATCTTGTAACCTTTGTGCTTGGGTTGCACCGAGTTTCTCTCCCAATGCGAGCCTTTGTTCGCAATTTGGTGAATTTCGATTGTTCTATTTATTATATTTACGGCTGGGTGATCCCACGATGCCTCCTTCATTCCGTTATTATCTGGCTATCTTTAACTGGGATTTTACTCTTGATACCGACCCTCTCGTGGAGTCCTCCAAGCTTGTGATATGAGAACGTAATCTAGAGCAATATGTGACTAATTCATCTTTCAATATCACCCTTGATTTGAAAATATTTGCTTGTCTCTAGGCATCAGTGTCGGAGGCTGAAGAAGGTGCCGATTGATAAACAAGATGTGTGCCCTTAAATATGATAATGGGGTACATCCCCCATGTCTGAGACTTTGCTACGGGCGTAAAGTTTATTCCACCTCTCAGATCAATGTTTTCATTGGCTTTCTTGCATTTAGTTGTTTATTCCACGTTGGTGTATCTCTTCATGATGCCTTGAAGCTGCTGGATGGTTGTTGGGGGATTGGCCACAAGTTTTTCGTATATTTTGGTATTGGTCATGAAATTTATGTATCCATAGATGACATCGGATATGTCTGAGCCACGACCTCTAAACATTCGTCTATGTACCTAAAGGTTGTGGTCGACTCATTAGGATTCAATAAAAGATTAAACTTGTTCATCATGGTCTTGGTGAACTTTTCTAGTTGATAAAAATAAGTAAGTAGGCTCGGGCCAAAGGCGTGGAAGTCTCCAAATTTCCCTCTAGGTAGAGACTTGAACCACTGCAGGGCATTCCCTCTGAAATAAGATCTCACTAACTTGCACTTCACATTTGGAGGAATACTCTGTGATTCCATAATCTGATGGTATGTCATCAAAAATTGTCCGGGTCTATTTCCCCGTTGTAGGTGGGGACGTTACGTGGTAGCTTCTATGTGGGATCCCTAGCTGTAGCTAATATGGAGGGTATGAATAGTAAGGAAGCCTCTTATCCAACCTTCCCAATCAGAACTTTGAGATCCCAGTCAATGGCCCTGAGCTTTGTGCCATAAATCTGTATATTTGATCCTTAAACTGGTTTAATAGGTAAGCATCAGTAGCACTTACCAGTGTTTGAGTCCTGATGGGATAAGTGTGAGGAAGCGATGTGATCCACATTGCAGGTTGGGGGACCATCCAGACATAAGGTTCAGATCTCTGATGCTGACAGGGAGGAGTTGCCAACCATATGGGGTAGGCTTAAGGAACGATCCAAGGATGAGGGGTGGAACACCGATAGTGCTAGTGGTGTCATGGAGTTTGGAAGAAACCCTAAGCACATGGGCTCATAAAGAGGGTATGGTTGAAATGCCCTCATCTGAAGTGGTATCGAAGAATGCTGGTGTACCGGTCTTGCAGAGTAGAGTGGTGGGACAACATATGTTTTGGTGGTCATTGTGTTATCGGTATGGATCCCCGCAACTGTGAAGGCATCCATCAGCAAGTTGACTATGTTTTCCTCCAAGGTTTACAATAGTCGAATGTAATTCCTCCTAGCTTAATTAACTAACAGCGCTACCATGGGGAAAGGGTTGCGCATAGCTTAAAGGAAGTCGTCGAACTCTGTTGATCTAAACCGGAGGTACTTCTTTTTCATGGTGCTTAACCAGTGCGGGTAGTAGCGCATGGTAAAGGCTGAGTTGCTACTCCTACATCTATAACTGATGTGTTGAAACTGGTGGGACATCCCCATCTATGAAGGATGGAACCCTATCGGTGGTGGTCCACCATAAACAACTGTATCTGTGAGCATCATTGAACAAGGTGCTCGGTTGTAGACAATCGAATCCCACCGGGTGTGTCTATTGATATGTGTCATACCGCAATGGTAATAGCCAAATATTTCTTCAGTACGTCAATCTAGCAAAACAAACACCTATGGGTGCCAGGGAAGAAAGTCTAATGGAAAATTCAGGTCAAAAGTGTTTAATCTCACTTTTTAAAATTGAATGAACAGAACGAAAGAATACCATAGTATTTATAGGTCTTGATACCAGAGAGATCCTTCAATCACTTGAGGATAATTTTTACTTTACTTAGGAATAGTTTTCTTACCTTAATAGAGTTACTGTAATTGTACCCCAGAATGGAGATGTAATCCGATGGTGCAACTGGACTTGGTGATGTAATTCATGTGCCATAATTTTACCCCAGAATGATGATGTAATCAGTCGGTGCAACTGACTTAGAGATGGTGATGAGATGGGAAATGCATGTTTTCTTAGAGCATTTAGCACCTCATTTTCTATGCTTTTGCTGGTAAATAATTAGGATTATAGTTTTTTTCATAATAGAGAGTTAAATCCATATTGTTTGGTTTTCTATGTTAACTTCTCTATTTTGTGAAGTGTTTGTAGCCTAATGGGATTTTCTTGTACTTTTGGAGTGTAATTGAAGATTTTCATTGTAGATTGGTAGAAGATAGAAGATCAATCACGAGATTTGTAGAAGGGTGAAGGCCATTGAACATGATGGTACAAGATTGAAGGAAGTGGAATAAGAAAGAAGGCAAAAGTGCAAAAAAATCAAGGAGTTCACAAATGTTCTACGTGCACGGACCATACCATATTACACGGTCTTTGCCACAAGAACTGTCCAGAAAGGTGAAGGTCCAGTGAATTGACCGTGAAAACATGCACGGCCTATGCCAGATCGAGAAGCTTTGAAGAACGTCCCAGAAGATGGACCATGCAAATGTGAACGATTTGTGCCGCTCAAACGCTGGAAAACAAGGCCCAATGAACAGATCGTGCAATTATGCGCGGTCTGTCTCCAAAGTCACTGGCACGGTTTATGCCACCCTGTTGACTAGGGTTTTGACCAACGAGTTTTTAGCTTTCTCTTTTCCCACTATATAAAGTGGTCCTTATCCATTAGATTGAAGGTGAGAGGCAGATCTAAATAGTTCTCAATATTTATCTCTCTCTCTCTCTCTCCATTCATATCACTTTATCCATGGCATTTAAACCCATTAATGTCATGGGTTTGATTCTTGGAGCTTAAATTAGTACTTGGGAGAATTTGTAAACGTACATTGATTCTTGACATGTGACACTCTTAGGTTCATCTATGTATGCTCTTTATTATCATTATTTTTTTTGTCTTTGATGATTATGATTATGCTTTCATGACATTAAAGCATATACCATTGGAGTGGGTGTTCTCGATGGAGGTCCCAACGAGTCATTTTACTCTAATATTTAACATACTGCACGATTGCGGGTGTATTAACCACGATTGAGAGCTAGATGGGGTTAGTGGTTTAGCGCTACCCAAGCTATAACAGGCAGAACTTAGAGTTTGACGAGGTGGCAGAAGCGGGATATTAGTCATCGTGGGAGTTTTCGGTGAATCAACCTATCCATATCGGGTGATAAGGCATAAAATAGCATATTGTTGATATGTGAATACGAGTCGAGAACCATTGTCTATATATCACTTACGGGATGCAAATTCCCCCAAGCCCTTTAGTAATATATATCGTGTTTGTAATTTATGCTCGTAGTTGTAAGATTGATCATTCAAACACACACACACCCCCCCCACACATTTTCTCTACTCCTGACACACTTTGTGATGGTTGTGTGTGAACTTTGGGAATCTATATTTTAAAACCCTAGATCTCTGTGGACCACACCCTACTTGCCGCTATCTACCTTTTAGCGGTTAGAAATGAGTAAGGGAGCGACACATATAAATCCTCTTATCTTTGACTTGCTTGTGCTCCGGATTAGGTAATGACGCCCTGGGGTGCTGATCATATAGCCTTAGGCCCATAAAGTAGAGTAGTAGTATGGCGTTCGGCCTAAGAGCGATTTTTGGCTCCAACCCTTTGTATTATGATAATCAGATTGGTCAAAGGCCTAAATTTAAGTGACATATTACAGCAATATATGAGTTGAGATCATTTACACAGACACTAAACTTAAAATTTTAAACCAAGATCTATGGAGCGGAAAGAAAAATACATATAATGGTAATGGACTATCCTCTACAGTAAACATTCCGACAAATTCAACTCGAATCCATCAGGTTGATTTTACACAGACTTGTGATAGCGTCTCACCTCGAACCGGGAACAGTAGATAGCATCAAATTTGGCACACAAAATTTAATTTGATAACACTTCTTGGTGTACACCACGACAATCTAAAAACGAGGGAAATTAACAGCTCCACAACTTAAGATCTGATTCATCTCCATGTAGCCCGATCATTTTTTATTGCCAAAAATATTTTCTCATCAATGTATCAAAATCATTTGTTGTGTGTAAGAAAGTTTGTAAACCCACCAAATTGAACTACCATGTCCCATCTAGCTGGATCTGTCAATCTGTTTTGAATCCTTACATTAGAATTGCCAGAAGTCAGTTGTTTAAATGACCTTTAACTCAAATTTCTCTAAAACTTAGTTTGGAGAACTCATCGTAATCCAAATATACGCCCGAAAAACATAATTTGGCAAAAGCAATCTAATCCATCGTTGTTCTTCACCATATATTGCTTGCCACGGTGGGTTATTCTTCAACTGTCAGGAGACGAATGTGAGCTTCAATGGAGTAGGAATCATGAGCGGCGGAGGTGTCGAGGGAAAAAAAGTTTAAACATCAACATAAAGAGACTGAAGGGGGAAGAGGTAGATTAAGAGCATGTACATTGCAAAGGTCATATTTTGGGAATTTTACACTCACTCACATCTCACAGCCTCATATTCCACAATCATTATGTCACGTCCACGTCATACAGTCTTTTCCACATCATCTTTGACTGGTCCCACTATTTTTCAATTATTTCCAACTCACTATTTATATTTGTAGATTGGTTATTAAAATAGAAATAAATTAACTTTAATTACCTGAATATTATTTTTTTCCCCTTTGTATTAATAAAAAAATACTCATTCGCTTTATGTAAAAAATGAAATTAATTATTTGTATATACTTCCTCTGTCCCCATTTAAACTTCTGAATTACTTTTTCACGGTATTCAATGAGCATGTTTGACCGTAAATATTTCTAGTTGTATATAATACTGTCACATAAAAAATTAATATTTAGAAAATAGATGATAAGACAAATCTAACGATATGTCACATGGTATATTTATTATTTATATATTAATTTTATATTTAGGGCCAAAGTTTGTAAAATTTGACTCTCAAAAAACAATTAGGAAGTTTAAAGTGGGACGGAGGGAGTATTTGTTAACCAAATTAAATAAATAAATTTGAATGATGTAATACATAATTTCAAGTCAAAATTAATTTATGCATTCACAACAATACCTACATTAATTATGTTACAAATATTGTTAACAATATGAATATTTTGTTTATGAATCAAATTAGTATAATTATAAATAATGTTTAAAAACAAAGTTAAATTGACTTAAAATATATGAATATAGAAATTTGAAATGCAAACACTTTATAATAACCTAACACAATGCAAAATACATAGATAATACGAACAATACATAGAAATTACTGAAAACCATGAAATACATATAATAAGTCGTTACATTAACATAAACTTGATTAATGAAAATGATGCCAAGCATGTTCGACCAAATCTGCTTTTAATTGATGATGTGTTGCTCTATGTCGGATTGCGGATCGTCTTTGGACATATTGGGCAAAATCAGCTCGGCGGTCATAATTTGGACTCCATTGTATTTCATCATGTAAAGACGCCATCGATTGTGTATGGTCAGAGCCAAGTCCGTGCACCATGCTATCATCCTCAACAATCATGTTATGTAATATAATGCATGCTAAAATAGTCTTACTCACAAATTGCATGTCCCACATATATGCCAGGTTGCGAATGATATGGAACCGAGCTTGTAACACCCCAAATGCACGTTCAACTTTCTTTCGATAGCTTTCTTGAAGTTGTGTGAAATGATTTTCCTTCTCATCTATTGGGACGCGAATAGTTGGCATAAATGTAGCCCAATCTGGGTATATACCATATGTTAGATAGTATCCTGTCTTGTATGTGTTGTCATTAACCTGAAAGCAAGCAAGTGGATTCTTTCCTGACATAACCTCATCAAATAATGGAGATTGATCAAGAACATTAATATCGTACATGAACCTGGAACACCGAAGAATGCATGCCAAATGTGTAAGTCATAGAAAGAAACTGCCTCCAATATGATTGTCGGTTTTCAACTCCTCCCTACAAATTGACCGTGCCATGCCTTAGGAAAATTCTTCCACTCCCAATGCATACAATCAATACTTCCTAACATTCTGGGAAATCCACAATCTCGTCCTTTTTGGAGGAGATGCGTCACATCTTGCTATGTTGGTCTCCTCAAGTATGTAGGATCAAACATAGCAATTACACTCGTGATAAATATCTGGAACACCTCCCTCACTATACTAGCTCTAATTCGTAAGTACTCATCCGCTTGATCATATGCCAAGCCGTAAGCTAACACACGCATTGCAGCAGTGCATTTCTGATATTCATGGAACCCAAGTTTACGGGTTGCATCCAGTTTTTGCGCAAAATATTGGTCGTGGTTACGAATGCCCTCCACGACACGGAGAAACAGCTCTCTCCTCATGCGGAATCTTTGAGTGAGAGAATGAAAGGGAAGAAGTAAAATGGTTCATAAGTGACTGAGATGGTATAAATATAAAGAATTTGAGTTGAAGTTATATAGAGATATTTAAAGGTGGAGGTGATAGAAAATTATTGCATAGACAGATTGCAATGTCATGAT
Organism: Rubia peregrina; assembly: GCA_032355705.1. NCBI lineage: Eukaryota > Viridiplantae > Streptophyta > Magnoliopsida > Gentianales > Rubiaceae > Rubia > Rubia peregrina. Next base: position 13,876 of record JAULKK010117933.1, read on the forward strand.
TGATGGGTGTTGGAGACTTGTCAAATAGTGTTGAAAAACATGGGTGAGTGGTTCATTCTCAATAAATGTTTGTTGTATTATTAATGATGAATAGTTCATTCACTATAGAAGTGGCCAAGTGGGAATGACTAGTCAAATCATATGCTCATCCAAGTTTGAAAAATTGATGGTGACAAGTCATTTCACTGTAATACATTACACACCTAAACAAATTGAAATTTATCATTCAAAAGCAACAAATTATATCAAGTACGTGAAAAAGATTCAAAACAAATTACAATGAAATTGAAACACATGCTCAACATTGAAAATTACAAACAAATAAGAATCGATTATTTATAATTCGTTCTTCATTTTAGTAATCAAACGATTCTTAATCTCAACTTTATTTTCGGTGAGGTCATTTCTCTACAACAAAGCCATAAGTAGTGTCTTGTATCTTTCATATTTTTTTTATGTTCAAGCATCTTCATTTGAATCTCCAATTTTTTCATCCCAAGCATCGTTGTTGCTTGTAACACTTCTCTTTTTAGCTCAGCATACGCACTCATCTGATTGTTGGCGACACCAAAATCATGTAGAATAGAACTATATTTTCATCCATTGATTATCCAATTTTTGTATCAAACTCACCGCTTGTTTATCTTTTCCTTCAGTTGTCTTCACTCCCGCGAGTCTTGGTGGGTATTCGGGCATCGAAAATTCACCACTATTAGGTGTAGCCGGATTCGGTGATGATGAGTAGTCTTCACATTCATTCACCCTCGACCTTTTTGAGCTTCTTCCACTACTCGATGTATTAACATTTTGGTCGAACATGTAGATGTATTCCTTATTTTTGGAGGTGTACTCACATAGGAATTTGGGCTGATTATGCAATAAGTCATATGCATTTTTTAAAGGTAAAATCAGAAGCTACCTCTTTCTTGTACAAGGTGTGTGCCTCTTCTAACATGTCTGCTTCAGACCCTCCACACCTATATCGTTGCTTGGCTTCTGAAAATGAACCAATAAACTTTCCAACCAACATGAAATTATTCCCCATCGATTCTTGCAAGACTTTATACCCCGGATCTTATTAATGTCTGCACTTAGCTGATTCTGTAAGTTAGTAATTTTTTTCCAATAGGTGTCTCCCTTCTGGTTTTTGTCGATCGCTTCATCTTTTCTAGTTCAAACCATGAATGAATTAGAGCACGATTTTTGTTAAAATCCCAATATACTTTCGTCGTGGCCTTTGCCTCTCCAGAATGTATTTCATTTCCCCTCAGCAAATATTCATATTCACCGACCACATTCAGCTCCCCCTCGTTAACCACCACTGGATTGTTGTAATTGTCACCCTGAATTCCTCCACCCATGCCATAACCAAAAACACCCATGTTGTTGACACTTCCCCCTTGTTAAAATTGCCACTGTTGGGCATGAAATAACTACCTCCATTGGGTGTCATAAACTATGGATTCATAGGAATCTATTGTAAATAGTGTGGATAGCCGTGGAATGATATGGGGGGTTGACCGAACACAATCGGCATATTCGGATACATCAGAATTGGAGAATTCGATGGATAATGAAATTGAAAAATGAACCATCTGGATGATAGGGTTGTGCATTTCCAAATTCGAAACTTTCATTACGAGATAAATTCACATTTGGAATTTTGACTATAAATTGGAACTTTGGATTTGGATTTGGTCGTTTTGTTTGATTTTTGGGAAATTGTACTTTTTCCAGATCGTGGATTACTTTCATCCATTATGAAGGGGGGGAAATCAACTGTTAAAGTGAAAGAAAATTTTGAGAAGGATAAGTTTAGACTTGTAGTGGGTTGTGTATCAATTGTAGTGCTTGTAAAACCCTATTTATACACGAAATAGGGGAGAGAAAACTTATTGAATGAATTATTGCATACACGTTATTGTAATGTCATAATTGATGGGTGTCGAAAACTTGTCAAATCACGTTTAAAAGTTTGGGTGATTGATGGGTGTCGGAGACTTGTCAAATCATGGTGAGTAGTCCATTCACTATAGAGATGGGCAAGCAAGAATGATCAATCAAATCATGCACTTATCAAAGTTTGAATTATTGCTAGAGACTAGTCTCACTATTATAATTCATAATGCATTACACACCAAAATAAATTAATATTCAATATTCAGATGCAACAAGTTAAATCAAGTACACGAAAAAAAATATCCATACCAATTTACAATAAAATTGAATATTTTGAGAATGGTAATTTTAGAGTTGAGAGTGAGATATGTATCAATTGTAGTGTTTGTAAAACCATATTTATACAGAAAATATAAATAGAGCCGTTGTACTTTTAAAATAAACAAATTATTCACCAAATTTTAGTTAATAATAGCGTTATTAATATTGTATTCTAATAAATTTTATTTATTTCTAATTTTTAAGATATTGAATTTTTATCGATCTTATTTTCGGACATTAAATTTTATTTTACATATCTATCTTTCAACATTTTATTAATAATAATTTGATATTAAAAATTATTAAAATGAGATTATTTCATTATTAGTCTAATCATTAATCAATCTATATAATACTTTCTCAAAAGTATTTTTAAAAAAAATAAAAAAATTGTTTGATAACAAATTTAAGTTAGTTAACTTTGTTGGAGAAAGAAAATGTCAACTTGATCAAAAGAAGGAAATAAAGAAGGTAATCAACATTTTCAAAAAAAAAGAGTATGGAATTGTAGAGAGTGGTCTTTGCTCAGGGAATGACATTTGTCCACAGAATGAAAATGACACCATTTTTATTTGGGACCTACATGCCAAGTGGCGTGGGGCTCAGATCTTTTAATGGTCTTTGCATGGAAAGACTTCTGGCTGCCATGTGTTTTTTTTCGTTCAAAAGTCAACAGAAAATATTTTTATTGTGGACAATACAGGTCTTTTAATGGTGAAAAAGCAGCACAAAAAACTCCTATGCACATGCTCTAGGGGAGGGGAGGGTGGAGGCTATACAAGTGGGGAGGCTGCCGGAGGTGTTAGGCGGCAACAGCCTCCCCATTTGAATTGAATCGGTAAGTTTGCGGGGAGCGTTTCTGAGGTGAGTGTTATCGTGAAGTTCTTCTCTTTTGTTGCAGTGATAAACTCAGTTTTTTAAAGACGGGCTATGGTTGGATACTTGGATTATTGAAAACATGGTTGTGAATATCACAACTTTTCAACAATATATATGCAAAATAATTGGGTTCAAATACATTGCGCATAGCAAAAGCCACTTTAAATGATTTACAGCTACAGCCAAACATCAGCTGTAATAATCAGACTACTCAAAAACCTACAATGTCCCATAATGACAGTATTACTGGTTTGCACTTCTTTTATTGTTAATGTTCTCCCAGCTTATTTCTTGCGC
>JAULKK010118042.1:0-17270 GCA_032355705.1 Rubia peregrina
TGGCATCCAAAGTGTTAATAACATGCTTATAATTAGAATGAATCATGTGAGAAGTAATCAAATTGTTCGAATAACTATATTTCTACCATTGATGTAGAAAATATGAAAATATGTAAGACGATTTAATCAAATTAATAGAATAACATATTATGCAATACATCAAGAGTTATCGGTGAAATATATAAAAATGTGAGCGCCACAGTAAATATTACATACAGTAATTTTTAAAGAATCATCAATAAAATGTATTACAAATTTGTATACCACGCGCGGTGCAATCCCGCTAGTTACTATAAAAGCGAGAATCCCCTTTCTACAGTACTTTCGTCGACCGAAATTCCCTTTTTTCTTTTTTCTTTTCCCTCCTTCAGTCATTCCTTCCGTTTCTTTCTCTATATAATTCCCTCTTTTCCATCACTGTCCAACCATCGAATTCCATCGGCGATTTCAGATGAAACCGCCGCTGCTCCTGACCTCGGACTTCAGCACGGGGTAGCTCGCCAACAGCCTGAGGATCCTATCGAGCATCGTAGGCGCCTCCGGATTAGTCGTCGGAAGCTGCGCCGCCAACTCCGTCGGCAAAACCATGGCGGTGGCGCCGGCCTTCTTGATGAGCTCGACCAAGTCGAGTTCTATGGCGGATTCGAGTTGTATGCAATTATTGCTAATTATTTGGTGATTGTTCTTATGCAATTAATGCTAATTGTTTGGAAATACTCATTATTGCCTTACCTGTGGATTTCTCAAATTTTGTTTTTTCCCAGATGAATCAATAGGAAACTTTTTTGGTTTGCAAACAATTGTTGGCTACTCAGAGTCTTAAGTGCAAGACTCTGTAGTATTCTTAACCTGGAGTTTTTATTTGTTGTATTGTTTCCTCTTGGCCCCTTTTTCTGTGGGATTCCTTTTCTTCATTATGGTTTCTTGATCGTTTTGATGCCACAAGGTTGGTATATGGATATGGTGCTTTGTGACCTCTAAACCCACTAAGCTTTGTTTCTTCATCTCCTTTCACAAGTCATAGTACCAAGACAATTCTTCTGGACTGTAACAAACATGAGAACTGAACTAATAGGAAATGGAAAATATCGTCCACCTTCCATTACTGAATTTTTAGTTTAAAAGGCTTTATGAATTGACATTTCTATGAAAGTGATGATGACTATATTTAATAGCGCATTGATTGTATGTTATGACAAGTCATTATGTAGAAAAAGTATACCCCGTGAAAATTTAGTGGTTGTGAATTAATGGAGGAAGACCGTAAAGTGGAACCTTTAGTATAATAAGTATCTTGGGGTCATTCCTATTCAGACCAGTTTGATCTCAATATCATACTTTGGGTGGGTATTTTATAGGTAGGTACTTGAGGTCTTGCTCTATAAATTGCTCTAATTTGGTATTTGATGATAAGGATGGATAACTCAATGGCTATAATCTCCTACTTTTGCATAGTTCTTGCATGTTTAGTTGTCTTCTCTTCCTTCTTGCACTGTTACAATAAACTGAGTTGTTAACTGGTGCAATAGCTTTATTTGAATTATTTTTGCTACCTTCTAAAGACAATTTGTGTGGGAATATCTAGGGTACCAAAGGGGCTCAAAGGTATCAGCCCCTGTCATGTCTGAGCAAAAGGCAATTCCACCTATTGAGGTTCCTGCACTGCCTTTGGATAAGTTGAAGTAAAAAACTGAAAATTTTGGATCAAAGGCTCTGATTGGTGAAGGATCTTATGGAAGAGTGTACTATGCAAACCTTGATAATGAGAAGGCCGTGGCGGTGAAAAAGCTTGATGTGTCATCTGAGCCCGAATCAAATTCTGAGTTCTTGACACAGGTAGCAACAGTTTGCTACTGTCTGATTGCTGCTGCATGCATGCTAACTATTTTCCTTCTCAATATATCTGACTATTTTGCTCTCTAAGGTTTCAATGGTTTCAAGATTGAAGCATGACAATATTGTTGAGCTTCTTGGCTATTGTGTTGAAGGAAATGTTCGTGTTCTAGCTTATGAGTTTGCAACCATGGGTTCTCTGCACGACATATTGCATGGTAAGAAAAAAGAAGCATCATTTTCTTGAGACCTTTTTATTGTTTCATTTGGTTAGTATTTCCTTGCCACATGATTATATGTTTAAATTTTAATTGTGCTAACAGGCAGGAAGGGAGTACAAGGGGCCCAACCAGGGCCTGTGCTTGATTGGATAACACGGGTGAGAATCGCTGTAGATGCTGCCCGAGGACTGGAGTATTTGCATGAGAAGGTTAACCCTGCCATTATACACAGAGATATTAGATCCAGCAACGTGCTTGTGTTTGAAGATTTTAGAGCAAAGATTGCAGATTTTAACCTTTCAAATCAGGCTCCTGATATGGCTGCACGTCTTCATTCTACTCGAGTTCTGGGAACATTTGGTTATCATGCACCAGAGTACTCACTCTATCTCTGAAATAAAGCACATCGTTATTAAATTCCGGATATGAACTTGTTATTGGCTTTTCATGTTTAGGAAATGCTTTTAATCGCCTATTAGAATCACGAATGACAATTTATAGGCATGTTGTTGACCAAGAATATAGTCTATTTGCACGTCCAAGTATCTTGAAATATTTTCTTGAATTTGGTTGACAAATATTGTTGATGGTAACCTCATAGTAACAGCAAGGGCCTTAAATATAACTGTGACTTTAGGTATATATTAGGATACAAGCTAGTGTGGTTCTTATTTTCTTTCTTCATTTTCTCTCTCTGGAAGGGTTCACATCACCTGTATGAATTACGAATGACATTCTTATGGGCATTTTGTTGACCAAAAATATAGTTGAGGGCTAAAAGAAGAGTTATTTTTTTCAAGGTCAAAGTTATCACTTGTCCTTTCATCACATGAAACGTTGGAGAGATTGAAAATAATATTGATTTCTTTCAGCTGTGTAGATTGGATAATGTCTAGCCATTTGTGTATCTCATAATCTCATTAGAATCACTGTCAGATTCATTGTTCACGTCCTGAAATTGCTTCGTGGGTAAAAGTTTACTTTATTTAAGTACGTTGTTGGTTGTTTGCATCCTTGTTTAGATGTTAGTCATTATATGCTTAGTTTTTCTTATGGTAGGTACCTATTCTGAATGTTTGTCTTCCTTGATAATTGATATTATTCATTGTAGTGATGTAAACTTGGCGTAATGCAGGTATGCAATGACTGGACAACTGACACAGAAAAGTGACGTGTATAGTTTTGGGGTAGTTCTGCTTGAGCTTTTGACAGGCAGGAAGCCTGTTGATCACAACATGCCTCGTGGACAACAGTCTCTTGTTACTTGGGTGAGTGCATGTATTTTTTACTTTGGTATCGAAAGCAAAACAACTTATCGCCATCCTTGAATTTATCTGCCATATAACTTCAATCTCATATTTTTGTAGGCTACACCAAGGCTCAGTGAGGACAAAGTAAAGCAATGCATAGATCCAAAGCTCAAGGACTTCCCTCCAAAAGGAGTTGCGAAGGTCCATAACACAATCGCTTTGCAATTTTAGTTATCCCCTCCCCCATTATGCGTTATGTTCTTATTGCAAGCCCATCACCTCATTCCACTAGAGTTGGCCACTGTTTTGATCTTAGAACCAACCAATAACTTTTACCATCGGTAATGCAGTTGGCAGCGGTGGCAGCACTCTGTGTGCAGTATGAAGCTGAATTTCGTCCAAATATGAGCATAGTCGTAAAGGCTCTACAACCACTTTTGAAAGCTCAAGTACCGCCTCCTGAGGTTTGACTGGTGGCTGATGTATAAATGGTGGCAATTGGGCATAGATTCTTGGGTCCATTTCTTTGTGATTTGAGCTGGCCTCTCTTTTCTATCTATGCTAGGCAGATGAGTTTGGCCTAATCCTTTACAAACATATGTTTAATTTTCTTCAATCCGTCCAATTCCGACTTCTTTTTAGGGATTCTGGTGTGACTGGTGTAACTGAGTGTGTTGTCTTTGTTTTGTTTTCTTTTTCTGGAATGATAAATTGCTGGCGAGATTATCTTCCTGTGGTGTGGTAATATAATACCAGGCTGGCGTATTTGTTGATACAGTAATAGTTTGTGGCATTCTGCACTCATGCGGGTTGAAATTTTATTGCATCTTCTCGTTTCTGGAAAAAAGAAAATTCCCCTTTTGTCCACTCCTTACTGACATGTTCCAGGTTTGGTCCTCAACATTTTTCAATTCTCTAAAGCATATATTTAGGAGATTATATGAAGAAAGCTCAGAATAGCAATATTGTAAGTTTGGAGGCTTGTATTTTAACAAAAATGGAAAAATAAAGAGCTTGATTTAAGGCTTGAGTAGATGAAACAGAAAGGCAACCAAAGTCCTTTATAAGTTACTAACACAGAAAAGGCAAATATCAGACCGTTGATTCCATTTATGATGTGGGGAATCCTTCTGAGCAATGATGATAGGACTTATGATTTGCTCCTCCGAGCATTTGTAAGAAATTTCAGGCGATGTCCCCGGGGAGATGGATCCGACGCTCCAATTAGCATAGAAGTTTCGTTTGGAATGTAGTGTGGGAAAACTTGCTTACCCTGGATTGGTGTTTTACATCTTCATTTATAGGTCTCTTGATTGTGTGATCGTGACTCGCGTGATGTGCTCTTTGCCTTTGAACATCTATAGTTTCTTTCATAAAACTTGGCCCGGTTAATTTTGTTGGAATTTTAGATCAATGAGCTTTTGTGAAACTCTAAAAAGGGGTTGACTAATATAATTCTTAGCAAAGTTTTCCCGAGGATGAACATGTTCAGGAAAACAAGTTAGTATTGGGGACACTTGGATTCCTGAGAATTCACTGTCACAACCACATCTAGTTGCACATTCCAACACAAATATGTTGTTCATTTAATTGACAACTATAGACAGTGGAGGCTACCTCTCATCAGAGTGTTTTTTCCACCATCAGCGGTGAAACAGATTCTATGGATTCATATTCCAAGGAATCCGGACCAGAGGGATAAACATATATGGCCTTACACACTTGATGGTGAGTATAGTTTCAAGTCAGGATATAATGCCCAAGCTTCACAGGGATTTCAAAATCATTCTGGCCTGCAGGCAAAAACTTCTCACAATTGGAAGGCTTTATGGAAGCTTAAGTTGCCTAAAAAGATACGGGTGCATACATGGCATATTCTACATAATGCTCTACCAACAGGGGAAAATTTGCAGTTTAGGAAGATAATAGATGACCCAACTTGTCAGCTGTGCAACACATATCAACCGGAAAATATATGTCACATCTTTCTGGAGTGCTCAAATGCACAGCAGGTCTGGAGAGCCTCGGTTCTGGGTTTCAATTTTGCGACTGGTAATCCGATCCCATTCTTAGTTTGGTTATGGGATTGGTTTGCGAAGGCACTAGATCAAGAAGCTATCTCTCTTTCTCTTTGTCTCCTATGGCAGATATGGAAGAGAAGAATTCAACATGTTTTTAACAATCAGAGGGTAGATCCTTTAATTGTTGTTGACCTAGCAGCGGCCGATGTGTAGATTTATCACCGATTCCAACATTCAAGGGATATAGAGGAAGTTGGGGATTTATCTGGAGAACAACTTCATGTCAACAACCAGATTCTAGTCTGGAATATCACGGATCTGATGCTGAAATTTGATGGAGCATATTGGCTAGCAAAAGTCACACTGCACCTGCGTGGACTATTCTGCATCGTCATGAACGACATACCCAAACACAGGTGCTTCATTTTCCTTCTCAATCAGCTTTGGGAGCAGAGACTACTGGTTGTCTCAAGGGATTGGAGATGGCAAGACAAATGGGTCTGGATAGACTTAATGTCTTGTCTGATTGTCAAATCATGGTCAACTGGATTATCATAAAAAACCTCCTTGGCAAGTAGTAACTTTAGTTCAGGAGCTTAGGGACTTTGCAGCTCAGTTTATGAGCATTTCTTTTGTTGAAGTATGTAGAAGCTCACTGATTAGAGAGCATAATTGTGCTAAGGAAAAAACGGTAATGTTTGTAATTGTCCTTAATAATAATAATCCAACTCATAATTTTAAAAAAAACATGTTCCTGTTATATTGAGGATTCTACTAGGATCTGAATTAGTGTAGGTTCCTCATTTTTAATTCCTCCAACTGGTCTTTTCAAAAAAAAATCCTCCTACGGGTTTCCACTTTTATGAATCAATACAAAGTAGTGTTAATTATTGGGCAGGTGGGTATTTTTTTCGGTATTAATAAATACGTTTTGTTTACAACAATTCTGGAAAATATTTAAAAACTACTGATCTGGCCTTATACTTTTTACGAAGTGCTGACATAGCCCTAAAAATAATAATTAAGTGTTGATATAACTCTAGAAATTATAATTAAGTGCTGATATAACCCTGTGGTGAGGAGGCTAAATTCGTCCAATTTTTTTTTATAGAAAACTAACAGGGGCTTTTCATCATTTTTGGGATGGTCAATGCTTGATTTTTCAGGTAAATGATGGAAATGACACGAATGGTTATAACTGCACAATTAATCCAAAAGTTAGGGTTCGATTGGAACGTTCTCATTTTGTAGGGTTATATTGCCACTTTCAGCCAAAAGTTAGAGTTAGAAGTGTAGAAATCCCAACAAAAAATAGCCAAAAAGTTACTTTTCAGCTCACCCATTTCCGAGATACAAACTTACATGTGTCACTCTGGAATCGGGGATCGAGATCGTCAAAATTACAACTTTTAATCTGAATCAAATAATGATTATTTCACGTTTAATAAATAATTCAAAATTCCCTCAATTTTCGGGCTACTAGTAACCACTACCCAAAGTTAAAGGAATATTTACATGTTACTATATATTTACCCATGAAATCATATTCAGCTTCGCACCCAACTTTATTTTTAATCAAACTAACAAGTAAAAATACACTTGTTAGTAATCATTATTTGATTACAACTTTTTTTTAATCAAACTAACAATTTAAATTAACATCCAAGCTTCGCCAGCGAAATCTGTTCAGGACGGAGGAACTGGTCGTGTAAACGCCAACCTCATCCCATTTGGCAACAGGACATCGTTCGCCGGTATTCAGGCCACAGTGGCAATGGCACAAAGGTCCTCCTCTGAGTTTCAAGATGAAGAAAAAGTATCATTCTGGCAATAAACAACAGATCTGGTGAAATTCAGCACTACAACAGCCGATGAAAATAATACAGGGAAGGAATTTGCAAAGCAATTTGGAGAAGTTGTAGCAGAATCAATCTCATTAGACCAAGTCACTGGGCCAATCGGCCCAAATTCTATTAATAAGGCTGAAATTTTTATTGCTAATATTGAAGTCTTTGGGCTGAAATTGATCCAACAAATTCATCCAAAAATGACATTCCTTCAAAGGTGCAGGTTTCGATGTGTTTGACTGAAGCTTTAAAGAGGAAAATTGAACCTGATGCAGATCCAATTGACCCAGAAGTGGAATTTGAAATACAGAAAAATGCAGAAGATTGGAAAAATAATATTTCCTTCGAGATTGCCTTTCTCAGTTGGCCAAACCACAAAAGAACCAACAGTGGGAACTGGCAAGAGCCAGTCCCGTCGAGGAAAATGAATTGCCTAAGTTGGAACTGCTTGAGGTATTCAAATTCTCGAGCAGTCAGACAATTTAAGGCCATAGTCAAGAAAATTAGTCCTCAATTTCTTTTTTTTTTTGAGACTAAGTGTTCTAATTTTCATTTGTCCAAAATTAAAGACCAGTAGAATTTTCATGGAATTTTTGTTGATTCCAATGGAAATTCAGGAGGTTTAGCACTATTATGGATTAAAGATATCTCAATTTATGTTTTTTTTGTTGGCTTTCAATTTTATTGATTTCATAGTCAATGATCCTTTTACTGTTTTACTAGGTGATGTACAGGTGTTTATAGTGAGTCAGAAACCGCAAAGGGAAAACAATTCTGGGAGAACTTCCCAACTATGTCAAACGTTTCTACTTTACCATGGATATGTATAGGCAATTTAAATGAGATCCTACACCAACACGAATTAGAAAGTGACTCTCGAAGACCTCCATGGAAAATTGACGTATTCAGAAATGCTTTAAATGAATGTCATTTAGTCGATTTGGGTTTCGTCGGTAAAAAAATTACTTCGTGTCGAAACTGGAAAGACCTTTATACAGTCTGATCCAGATTGGACGAATGGATGATGATCAAAATACTGGCGGAACCTATATCTAGCGTCCAAGCTCAAGCATATGTTTAATAACCACCAATCAGATTAATATCCCATTATTCTCCAAATGAGAAAAAATGGGCCGGCGATGGCTGACTCATATAGGAAAAAATATTTCAAAATTTTAAGGGCGCTAAAACAAACGACACCTAATAAAGCGCCAGGTCCAGATGAGATGCCACCTTCATTTTATTAGAACTATTGGGAAATAATGGGTCCAAAAGTCACACCATCCATTCTAATATTCCTGAATCACGGAACTTCTCTAAATAATTTGAATGACACAACATTGGTCCTTATTTCAAAACAAAGAAACCGAAGAGGTTTTACACTTCAGACCGATTAGTTTATGCAATATGATATATATATATATAATAATCTCTAAATGCATATATAATATACTTAGAGGAATTATCGACAAAGTTATCTCAAAAGCTCAGAGTGCTTTTGTGCCAAACCGACTCATATTTGATAATATCCGTATTGCCCATGAAGCCCATCATTTTATCAAAAGAAAAACAACAGGGAAAATGGGGTATATGTCGATAAAGTTGTACATGAGCAAAGCATTTGATCGTGTAGAATGGCCCTTCCTCTTGCAAACTCTTAGGTCAATTTGTTTTAATGGACATTTTATCAACCTTATCAAAAAATGTATCTCGTCAGTCCGATTTTCGTTTATGCTTAATGGAAAATGATTTGGAGCTCTCATACCATCTAAAGGCATCAAACAAGGTGATCCATTACCCCCGTGCCCATTTATTATATGCGGAGAAGTATTATCTCAAATGCTACATGATAGCTTGGGAAATAAATTGATATCGGGACTAAAATTAGCTAAATCAGCACCATTAATATCACACTTACTCTTCATTGGCGATACTCTAATATTCTGAGAAGCTTCCGCTCGTGAAGCTGCACAACAGAGAAAAATATTAACAGAATATGAAGGGATATCAGGTTAAAAGGTAAATTATGAGAAATCATCAATCTCATTCAATCCAAATGTACAATAAGAAGTTAGAGAGAGTACTCTATCCATTATGAGTATGACAGAGTCTAGAGGATCAGAAAAATGCTTGGGTCTCCCAACTATAATTGGAAGATCAAAATACGTCTCTCTTAAGTCAATCAAAACAAAAGTTTGGACAAAAGTGAAAGTTGGAAGCATAAATAGTTATCAAAGGGAGGAAATGAGATCCTTTTAAAGGCAGTACTACAATCCTTACCTACATATAACATGTCCTATTTGAACTACCAGACACGCTGATAAAGGAAATTCAAGCACTCTACTACTGGTGGGGAAGCTAAATAGAAAAGAAAAATAGTTCACTGGTCAAAATGGAAGTATCTTTGTTCACTAAAAGAAATAGGATGCCTGGTTTTAAGGATTTGAAACATTTTAATCTGGTGTTGCTAGGAAAGCAAGCATGACGTCTTTTAACAAATCGAACATCAACAATAGCTAGAATTTTAAGAGCTAAGTACAATGGGGGATCAACAATTTTAGATGCAATAATAGGGCATGGGCCCTCATATGCTTGGAGCTAAGGGCATCCAAAAAAGGATATGAATGGTGAAACTACAAGAATGAAAAATGACAAATGGTTACCAAGATTAGGGCTAGCAAAACCAATATCTCTGCTAGATAATTATCCAGTAAATACCATCGTTAGTCAACTAATGACTGAAAATGGAACACAATGGAACTCAGAAGTCATAAAGAATACTTTGAATCCAGAGAAAGCTAGTCTCATTTTAGCAATGTCAAGGCCTCATTGGAACGACATAGATTGTTGGACATGGATACCAACTATAGATGGTATATACACTGTTAAATCCAGTTATGTACCATCTATTAATTCAATGTATTTTAACAATGCAGGTCTTGCCACGAGTAGTAACCAAAGACCATCTCCTGATTGGAAAGCAATATGGAAGCTACCGGTCCTAAATAAAAATTAGTCATTTCATATGGCGGTTATGCAATGATCATCTTCAATCAGCAAGGAATCGCAATCAAATGAGAAGATACGCATTAAGATACCCTCACAGCTAAATTAGCTAAAACAGCGGCATTAACATACGCATTAACTAAATATGTGGCACTACAATTTTTCCCAGATATAGTAAAAGGTAATGCACAACCCCTAATTAAGGCCATCCTAAACGAAGGAGGTGATGAATCTGACTACGGTCTCTTATGTACTGATATCAAATCTTTGTTGGCAAGCTTACACGATCCAATAGTTCAATGGATTTCGAGACAAACATATAGTGTAGCACATATGCTAGCACAATTTTCAAAATCAAATTTCCTGATCTCCTACTCTTGAAGCTCGACTCCAAATTTTGTAACCCTTTCTACTTCTTAATAATGAAATATAAGTTCTTTTCGGAAAAGAGCAAATGCTCAAAATGGTACCCACTTTTATTCGAAATTCACAGTTTGATACCCAAATTTCAATTTGCATCATAAACATACCCAATTTATCATTTTTGTTCCAAAATGATCCCATGACCTGGAATAGTAGGTCTTAATTTGGTCAAAGTTCTGGTCAACGGTTGATGGGCTTAAAAGGTAATAAAAAAAAGTTGTGAGGATGGGAATAAATACTAATAATATAAAGTATTTGGCCCGTCTTCTTCCACATTCGTTATTGACCCGCCGTCACCGATCTTCGCTCTCCGGCGATGGGGCTTCAGGGCTTCTTAGAACTCAAATCCTCTTTGATTTCCTCCCCATTGAATATTCACCCCCACCGCATCCCTTCTTCCCTCACCCCTACTTCCACCTTCAAACCCATCAGAAGTTCATAACTGCCGCTGCTGCCGCGCTGAAGCCATCGCCTCCATCTCCTAAGAACCACCGCCGCTCCACCAGTGAGAACACCCGGCGAGGCAACGTGTTTGCGTACTTGCAGGTATTTTTTAATCAACGTTGTGGTGCTGAAATTGAAGCCCTAAATTGGTTCACCTATTCTGCGCGAGCATGATGTTGCTTCTTAACTTGAGAGGCCAATGCTGCTTATCACTGTGTGCCAATATAAGTTGGACAGAGGGAGTAAAAGAAGTAAAAATACACTCGCTCACCTGACAGAGACGAACTGATTAATTCATTAGCTCCATGTTCTTTTACTTAATCTGGGGAACCCTGCACCTCTTTCACCCTAACAAAAACTAGTAAAATTATCAGTCAGCAATGGGGCCAGTTGCGAGTTGGGCTGGAAAACTGAAATAAGCTGCTAATTATTTTCAAAGTTAGTCGAGAAGCACAACAGACTTCTCGGCTACATCAGCCATTGAAGCTCTTCTTTGGGTTCTTAGCACGGTCTGTACTCTGATCGTTTTCAAAGAATTTCCATAGTTTTGCTGCACTATGTAATTGTTTCGTTTTGGATGTATTAATTTTGCCTTGACAATTCGTTGGCATTAGGGAAGCTGATTACCTGCAGATTGAGGACTCAATTTCTTCTTATAACTACATTGATGTGCTTTGATAATTACCCTTGAACCTCTTAGTTTGATTTTAGATGGTTCTTTTTATATGATTGTTTATATGAATTGTATGCCTGCACCTCTTCTGAATGTACTTAGTTGTTAAGCCATGTTGACATAGAAATTGGACCTCTGCTTGATGCGCTGCACCATTTTGTCCTCCTAAGCTTGGTTTTCTATTTGGGTTGTTTACTACTGGTCTTCATTGCATAAAATCACTCTGAGTTTATAGCAGTAAAAGAAATTTGTTACTGTGCTATCTTCACAGTGGATACAGGATAAAGTTGTATATTTTGTAATAACTAGTTTTGTGCTCTACTCTAATATCTTCCTTCAAAGCTTACACATTTCCCCTGTTCCTATTGCATATATTCAACATAACTGTAAAACTGAAATCATGTTATATTAGGAAATATGTCTTGCTGATGTTTGGAGATCAGGCGATATGAGTATATACTTATTATATCTGACCTTGACATGTTTATACTATATGTGTTTTGTTTGTTCAAAATTCAGTTCATAACTGTAGTTTTCCCCTTATGTTTTGACTGCCAGAATGTTGCCCCTGTTTAATCATTTATTCGTGATCATAGGGTTGTATATATTGACTTGGGTTTGGTTTTGGAACATCCTTCATTTAGCCGCTCGGGCTCATTTTACTTGGGAAATGGCAGTAAGTCTTCCGCAGAATGACGAGGGAAGTTATTTTGGAAAAGTCGATGGCAATTCTCAGGTAGTGGAGGTGGCCTGTTTAAAGAGCGCTGTTTGGGATAAAGAAGAAAGTGAAGTGGAAGGCGGCGGTTTACTGAAACTGCAGTCAGAGTGTGAGGGCTCTGAATCTAATGACACAATGAATAGCTGGGACAGTAGGAATGAAGGGTCTTGTTTGAAAATTTCAGTAATTGATGAAATGTCATTGATAGAAACTTCTGAGATAGTCAAGAACAAGGAGAAGAAGGGTACATGTGGGGAAAGCAAGAGTTTAGGGGCTGATTTGAAAGAAAAGAATGTTGAAATGCTACAGGAGAAAGGGCAGAGAAAGTGTTACTCGAGAAAGGAACTGGAGGGATTGAGTAATATAGGAGGAGTAGAAGGGCAGATGAAGAAATGGAGTGAGATATACTGTGGACTTGGACCGCTTGTGCAGCAGAAGTATGATGCATTGGTGGGTCGCCATCAGCATCGCAGCCAAAAGCCCAGAAAGTTCATCTCCTTGGGTAAGTTTTTCGACTATTCTATTTTCACTTTTACTTACTGTGACTGTGAATTGGTAGGATTGATATGGGTTTAGAATCAAACATTAGGACCTATTTGATCAAGATTGTTTTCTATTGATTGTTTGACTGGCATAGGATTGTAGGGTGATTTTCCGAGTCATTATTTAGGTACAACATAATTTAACCTTGGTTTGCAGGATGTGGAAGTGTCATTGATCACTTTCTTGTCTTAGTCTATGTTACCTGGACTCTTCGTTAACCCATGTCAAATTCTTGACACTTCGACATGGTTATGACATTTGGACACTTCATATTTATTTACATCAAAATTTGAAGGTGTCCAATGGAAATCTGTGAATGCTTCCTTCCTGTGCTACATAGAGAGAATATTCTCTACACTTGTATAGTTAAGGACATAAAGAGGAGAACGTGTATATTTTTTGTGCTGATTACAACTTTTCTGCTAGTTGACTCCTGTGAATTTTATTTGAGGATTCTTTTCAATTGTCAACGATGTTGGTCTCAAGTTTGCAGCTTGTGTAAATTTTTCTCTTTTTGTGATAACTGTCAGCCTGTCAACTTCTGTAAAAGGGGTGCTAGCTGATGACAGTTTCTTGTAAACTGGTGCTATATTTTGTTTGCAATGTGATGTCAAATAATATTTCTCAACTACATACGAGGCTATTTGTTGGCTTTTCTTTTGTCTCTGTCAATCTCTTTTTTATGGTTTTCTTGTGTATGAATGTGCAGAACTTAATCTGGCCATGTTTTTCAGGTGAATGATCTTCAGAATATACTGTAGACAAGGAAATAGCTATGAAAAATCCTGAGGAAGTCACCTCTGGCTTGCCCCCTGTTAAGCATGAAAATGGTTGTTCTATTGAGCAGGAGTATGAGGAATATGATAGTGATGAAGAATACAGTTGTATTCAAAACCCGCATTTTCTGTTTCTGGTGAACCTAATTTTGATTCTGGCCCTCCGGAAGATGGTTTTGAATACCTAAGGCGTGTGAGGTATTACCTTAAACTATTGTCATATTTCTTTATCAATCTCTGTATTTGCTTTATGAGTGCCAATCAAAGAGTACAGATTCATGAGAATGGTGGATAATTTTGGGTGACACTTTCTTATTTATGGAGGGTAGTTTTTTAGCACTTAAGAGAAACTAGAACTCTTGCATTCATTTTACAACATATTTTATTTGTATTAGTTCTCATATTTCTCATAGTTTGACAGGATATTGTTTTGGTAACAATATGCCTCTATTTGCAACAGGAATGCATTTAGGTTGACAACTAGTTGATATCGATGTCTTCTACTCAAAATTGATTGTTTGGATACCCATTGTTTGTTGTTGCAGTATAAGATGCTGACAATCATAAGCCACAGAATTGGTAGGATTTGTACACAACATAAATTGCATCTGAATAATATAGTACAAGGTTTGTTGTATGAAGACAAGGTAAAATTAGAATATGTAGTGACTAAGTTGGAAGCTAAGTACCCAAATTTAGGACGTGTATTCTAGACGTTTAGGCAAATCTCACTCATACTTGTTGACCTGTACCAGAAAAGAAAACATGAATCATACATAATGCAGCATGTGCTTGTTTCTCTGGCTGAGATTATTTTTTGGAGTAAAGTCCCTGCTATCATGCTTTGATTGTTAGTATCTTTGCAGGCATGCTTGTCTTGAGTTGTTGAAGTAGTATAATCTTTAGGATTATCATATTATACTGACATCGGACATTCTTCCCTCACCATTATCTTCTCTATCACTTTTTCAGTTTGATGGTAAACCCTTAAATTCATTAAAATTGTTTGAGAAGAGCTGCACTTGGTGATTTGTTGTCTTCAAAAATCTTTAAGATGCTTCATTTCATGTTCTTTCAGTCTCTAGCATTAATGTTCTGTGAAGGTTTAGATTTAGAGAAATTCCATTTAGATTCTGTTTATAGACTACCATCACATAAAATCTTGTTGACGTACTCATCAGAATAATTATGGTACTTGGTGAACATACGACTCTAATAACTACTCCAAAATATCACCCTAGAAAGACAGTTGTATAATTACCAGCTAGATCCATAAAGATGGTATAATTACCAGCAAGATTCATACAGACGGGATAACCCTAAATCTTGTACTTTTCTTTGATGTCAAGATTCTCCTTTGATTATGGAGTATTATGAGACGGACATGTTTGTCTGATATTTTCCATTGGCTATAATCTACTGAGTCTTAGTCATAATATTAACCAAAATCCTTGGTAGGTGGGAAGCTGCACAGCTGCCGAAGGTGACAATTGCCAAGGTTGATGAAAGTTTATTATTTGCAGAACCGAACAATTATATGCCTCAAATACATGATCTTGCAGAGTGTCCAGAAAAATTCAAGCCACTCAAAGAATGGGAGGATGCATTCCTTGCTAATTTTTCAGACTTGAGGATGGTACGTCGTATAACAAGCTGCTCCCTTTATGCTCTATACTTAATCACACTAATGGTTTTTCTTATATTTCTAGTAGATGTACGCTTTTTGGTCTCTGTTATACATACTTACAATTAATGAATAAAAATGTGTTATTTGTGGCCCGACTATTGATTTGTCGCTCATGTTTTCAGTCGTTCACTTTTGTTGCATTTAAGATGTAATGTGCCATCTTACTATGTTTATACGTTATCAGGCATTATCACGCTATGGAGATTCTGAAGAGCACCTACAATATTCTATTTGTGAAGAAGGATCCTCCAAGCTTCTTGAAACTATTCTTCTTGAAAATATCGATTATGAGCTGTGTGAAGGACACTTCTCCCAATCTGCATCATACTCCATACCACAAACCTACGACAACCCACAATGTTCCAGTGTTGCCAATGATAATAATTCTTCAGATGCTCTTGATGATTTGGCTTCCAAAGCATCTGGAAGAGAAGATTCTGTTGAGTACCCTACCTTGTCCACGCTCATGCGAATGGATTTTGTAGCTCGAGTTTCCACTCTGAGGAAGCGCATAAAATAGCGGAAAGTATGAGAAATTTGTGTAGGAATGATTGTTTATGGCTATTTGCTCTGTCCGCAACAGTTGATTCTCCCCTTGATGCCGACACATATGCATCCTTTCGGTCATTACTTTGAAAGTGCGCATTGTTGAGAGCTGAGAAGTTGGCATGCTTAACATCCTCACAATCATATCCGGGAGATACTTTGGACAACTTGAACATTGAATCCTTGAGAGGATTTGTGCTTGGAGAGATTAAACTACAAGTAAAAGGTGTGAGTAGCTATGAAGTATATTTTTATAATTATTTTATTTTGGGGGTGACTTTAAAAGATTCACAAAATTATAGGGATAAAAAAAGTTTATAAACATAACTTGTCCCTTTCCTTTCTTTAGATTTCAAGGTACTTTTTTTATAATTATTTTCTATTTCAGGTTTAATTTTAAAAGGTTATCAAAACCCAAAAAAATCTTATAAATTGAATGAACAATGTCTCTTTTTCCTTTTCTAACTTCTCTCTAGAATCTCAATTAAATCCAAATAAATCTCAACCTGAAATAACAACGTAAGAATTGAAAAGTTGCGTAACTTTATGCTATTTGTATGACATAAATATAGGGTCTACCCCCAACGGTGGCTGACCCAGTGAAGTTAGCGAAGATTGAACATGTGTCAGGAAGGTTGTGCCCCATAGGCGACGCTATTCACACGGCGGAACACATGCACGTAGCTGCCACATGATCACAATAGATAGAACGTGGCCCACGATATATGCGTTCAGAAGAATCGTGTAGCCAACATGATGGCCACGACCAACACGACCTTCACATCAGGCAATGCATCGATAATGTAGGCTCAACAGGCCTTTAAATGGACGAATCACAACTTTTAATCTTAATCAAATAATGATTACTTCACTTTTAATATATAATTAAAAGTTTCCTCAATTTTTTTGGCTACTAGTAACCACAACCCAAAGTTAAAGGAATATTTACATGTTACTATATATTTACCCACGAAATTATATTCAACTCCGCACTCAACTTTTTCTAGGGTTAAATGTTTTTCTACCCCTACCTTTAGTCTGAAAGTGCCAATATAACTCTGTAAAACCAAAAAGTGTCAAACTAACATTAACTTTATGATGAAATGTGCCGATATAACCTTCCAGCCATATTCTGACGTTGACTAACCTATTAGTCTGTTGACAATACCTAAAAAGACAAATTAGCCCTTTGATATTTCAGCTTATATTTTTTTCCCATTTTACTCCACCTTCCACCGCTAGCAGCCACCATCTTTCTCCGCTAGCCACCACCATATCTGCC
>JAULKK010118150.1:0-17264 GCA_032355705.1 Rubia peregrina
CTGAAAATTGGTCAATTTCGATCATTCCCGGATTCAATAGAAATGACCGTTTAATTTTGGTCATTCCCGGATTCGGCAAAAATGGTCATTCCCGGATTCGGCAAAAATGGTCATTTCTATTGAATCCAGAAATGACTGAAATTGACCAATTTTTAAGACCACGACAGGGGTATGCGTGCACTTTACAAAACTCGGGGGTATATCTGCACAAATACAAAAACTGAGGCCATGAATGAGTTTATCCCTTTAATCTACCTTCTTCAACTTCTCAAACTCCAGCCGCCACTACCACCACCCCAAACCTGCCACCGCCTCCATCTCCGTCTCAGCCCACCTGTCGGATTCCACCTCCGCCGAGTTCAACCATTCTTACAGCAAAAAATAAAAAACTTTCCCAACCATTCTTACGGATTTTGGCATCTAAACTTCTTCTTTATCCCATTTTCATCTTCTTTTTTCTCCCTTCAATGGTGGAATCGGACACCCAACAATTGAAAAAATGATGGGTCATTCAAACCCCAACATCTCCACCACCGCGGCGGAGGCAGATGACGAATTCCAAACCCGCCTCAGCAACTTAAATGGCTATGAGGTGGGCACCCGAGGCGGCGATGGCTCGCCGTGGAACCAAAATACATCGTTCTCGACACGTTAAAGCCAGCCACCCGCTGAAACTCAGCACTAGAAGATGAAGCAACTCGACTTGAGATTTGGGGAGAAGAAACAATCCAATTGAAATGGAGTTAGAGTTGAAACACCAATTTAGGGAAACTATAGTTTCGCTTAGGAGGAAGTGAGCGGTGCGACTGGTGGTTCTGGTTAGCTGAGCGGCGAAGAGGAGATTTGATGGAGAAGGAGATGGGTGTGAATCAAGGGTTTTGGAGGGAAAATATGATATTTTACATTTAATTTATTTTTTATTATTTTCTTCGAGGGGCATTTTGGTCTTTTCACATAAATCGGCCAAGACCCCAGCTGACTAAGTTTTTAGATGAGACTGTTATTATATTTTACACTGTCAAAAAAATTAGAGTTATATTTACCGTTTGTAAAGAATTGGGGTCATCTAATCATTCTACTCTTATATTTTTTATCAACTAATTAATTAATATTTGTTCAAATACGTTTAGAAAAATGATTATTGTTAATAATTTCGTGTGAGCAATTATTATCACTTAATTTACATGTGAACGATTTTAAAATTTTAATAATAAAATTTAATTTAACTTACTATATGTATTTTTTAGATAAAAAAATAATTGGGTTAAACTTCTAGTTTTGCAGAGGATATTAAATTTTGTTAGAACCTAAATTCCAAATTAATTTTAAAAAATCAGTTATGAAAATAACAAACAGACTTAAGTAAATAAAAAGGGAGCATAAAAATTATATCAACTGAGTTTTGAAATTGATGCATTTGTCCTTAATTCTGAAAATGCCCCGTAGTGCGACAGTTTAATAGCGTTCTTAATCCCATGATGCAACTGCTACACTTTCCACTCTACACAACTCAGCAGCAGAAATCGGCAAACCAATTCAGTGCCTTACTCTCGCACTCAAACATGAAGAACAAAGGAAGGAGAAATGAGGAGGATTGTGTTTTTGGTGTGTCTTTGAATGAGGCTAGAGGCGGCCTTTTATGGGTAAAGGGGCACTAACAGCTACGTGTCATTCGTGGAGTAATCCACGCCTCTTCAATTCTAAAGAAAAGATTCCACACCTCGTAATAAAAAGGAAGAAGACCTGGAACGATTCACGCCTCTGCAATTAAGAGGGTTGGTCGATTCAAAAATCAAATTTCAAAATGACCTACCTGAACCAAACATTCTCGAGAACCAAGTCTGACCCGTCCCGTCCTGACCTGATTCAAACTGAACCAAACTGCGCACTTGTGGTCTTGAGTCAAGGTTTCCTAAACTACTAGTTGATATTTCTAGTGTTTTCATACTAGCCATATTTCCTTCCCGTTTCCAATGTGGTATTTCTAATATACCACAAACCCAAAATACTACTCTTTAATCAATTTTGAGCCCTCATTTCTCATTCAAACGGAACCTGGATTTAATATATGAGTATATTATGATATAGTACTCGCAAAGACGAAGCCAACGCTCCCTTATTCCGGCGCAAATGGTGGCCAAAGCACATCGGAATCTTGCCCGAAAAATTTGGTTCCAATAATCAACCACATGATAGAAATGACTCCTATTACACATGTGTGTTCTAGATAGACACACTTTTGAGAGTAAGAGTGAAGAATCATTGTATTTGGAAAGGTTGCATTTCTCAGCCTTGAACCACCCATAGTGAATAGTTATCGAATTTACTTGACCAGGTAGTGACATGATATCTTGAACCACCCAAGCTTTTGTGTAAATGACTATCACATAATTTCATCTTCTCACAGAACTTGGTTCTCTGACTGTGTACATTTTGGCCTTAAATATCCCTGGTTATTCATGAGTGAACTTAGAGAATTCAGCCTCTCTTAATTCTCCTAGAAACTTCCCCATTTCACACTCATAAGGTGGTTGACTATAAAGGGTATCCTGTCATACCCCACTTTAATTAAAACTATGGAATCATTAAAAACTAAGCTTAACCTTAACTTGCATAGGTAGTACTTTTTCAGTCATCAAAGGAACTGGGAAGAGATTGAAATCTCAAAGTGTTTCCATTGATTCAACTTATCTTTGTTTACCCCTTGAACCTATTTCTTGGGATCTCCAATCACTTAGGTAGGGTTACCATCAAGCATCCTTTGTAGTAATATGCTTTAAACACATTCCTTTAGATGACTTAACAACTTGATGTCGTGACAGACCTTTAGTAAATAGACCCGCTAGGTTGTCAGCTGATTTCATGTAATATATTGAGATCACACCCGTTAAGATCAATTGTCTGACGAGATATACCATTGTATATGGAACTCAGTGCCCGAAGTATAGCTATCACTTTGTACACTTAATGTTGGCACTGGTTTTTCCCATAGTGGAATATCCTCCATAAAGTTCTGAAGCCATTCTCCTTCTTCACTGCTTTATCTAAAGCAATGAACTCAGATTCCATTGTGGATCTGGAAAATAAAATTTGTTTCGAGGATTTCCATGATCAACTACACCACCAAGCGTAAATACATACCCACTTGTGAATTTTTACTTTTTTAAATATGATATCCATTTAGCATCGTTATAAACCTTCTAGAACGGCTGGATATCGTCCACAGTGCATGCCATAACTTCAAGTATGTCTCAAATAGTTCAAAACTCTAGTTATCCCTTTCCAGTGACTATGTCTTGGATTTCTTGTATAATGACTCAATACATTAACATCGCGTGCTAAATCAGGTCTTGTACAATTTGTCAAATACATAAGACTCCCGATCACCCGAGCATATTCCAATTGTAATATCCTTTTACCTGAGTTTTTCATCATCTTTAGATGTGGGTCCTCAGGACTTTTAGCTCTCCCACTTGAATAGTTTTGAATCTATCAAGTACTTTCTTGATGTAATTTTCTTGTGACAAGACTATTCTTCCAGAGTGTCTAAAGATTTTTATCCCTGAGATCACATCTGCTAGTCCCAATTCTTTCATGTCAAACTTTCCTTTACGTAAGTTCTTGGTTTGTTGATCATGTCTTTATTGCCACCTATGATGAGCATGTCATCCACATATAGGCACAATAAAATGTATCCATTTGGAGTATCTTTGACATAGATGCACTTTTCACATTCTTTTATTTTGAAACCATTTGACATCATTACATTGTCAAATTTTTTGTTCCATTATTTAGGTTCTTATTTAACCCATATAGCGGTTTCACAAGTCTACACACTTTGTGTTCTTAACCTGGGATGGCATAACCCTCAGGTTGTGTCATATCATAATTGAAGTTATTCTCTTAACCGGAGAATATGTGTTCAAGAAATTCAAGCCTTTTTTTGCCTAAATCCTTGCACCACAAGCCTAGCCTTGTACTTCTCTATTGAGCCATATGTTTTGTATTTTCTTTTGAAAATCCACTTGCTCCCCAGAGCTTTTGAACATGGTGGAAAATCTGTTAACTCCCATGTATGGTTTTGCATAATGGAGTTAATTTCACTATTCACGCTTCCTTCCACGAAGATGCATCCAGTGTAGACATGGCTTCCTTAAATGTTCTAGGATAATTTTCTAATAGGTAAGTCATTTAAAAATCAAGTTTGAATGATTTCTCCTTTCTAGCTCTCATACTACATCTAGGTTCATCACTGCCCTCTTCTGTTTGTTGACCATAAGTACTTGCTTCACCATCTTCACGAGTTTGTTTATGACTTGCTTTGTCCTTACACGGGAACATTTTTTTGAAGAACAATGCATTTCTTGATTCCATTATTGTATTTGCGTGTATATCTGCTACATCAGACTTGTACACCAAGAATCGATAAGTACTACTATTGTGTACATACTCAATGAAACTACAATCAACAGTTTTAGGTCCAATTGTGACCTTTTTAGGAGGTGGTACTTCCACTTTTGCTAGACACCTCCACACTTTCAGGTATTTGTATGAAGGTACATTACTTTTCCATAACTCATAAGGCGTCTTTCCAATCATCTTATGTGGTATCTTGTTGAGAATGTAGTTGGAGGTTAGTAAAGCCTCCCCACACATTTTGGGATAACTCAAATTCTTGCAACATTGCATTCATCATCTATTTGAGAGTTCAGTTCTTTCGTTTCAAAACTCCACTAGATTTAGGTGAGTATGGAGTGGTAGTTTAATAAAAAATACCATGCTCTCTATAGAATGCATTGAAAGGTTCATTATACTCACCTTCCTTATCACTTCAGATAATTTTGATTGTTCTACTAAGTTGGTTCTCAACTTCGAACTAGTACTCTTTGAACTTTTCCAAAGCTTCGTCTTTACTGTGTAATAGATACACATAGTAATATCTTGTGCAATCATCTATGAAAGTCACAAAATAATTTTTATCGCCTCTAGTTTGCACAAAATTTAAATCACATAGATCTGTGTGAATTAAGCCTAGAGGTTCGGTTGTCCTCTCCACATGTGGGGATGGTGTTTTCATGAGTTTTTCCAGTACGCAGACTTCACATTTGTCTTTAGTTGTTTTGCATTTTGGAATCATGTTCATGTTCATTAATATATTAATAGATTTATAATTAACATGTCCCAATATCTCATGCCAAATGTTAAAAGACTCAATAACATAAGCAAAATCATTATTCTTATTTATTGAAGACTCGAGTACATCATTTTTTGAGATGACTATCATCACATTCATTTTTACCAGTTCATCTTTCGCATACCCTTTTCCCACGTACACCCTGTTCTTAGAGATGACCAACTTGTCAGACACGAGCTTGATCATAAACCTGTTCTTGGAGAGGAGAATGCTCGAGATCAGATTCTTGCGAATGTCTGGCACACACAGGACATTGTTGAGTGTCAGCTCATTTTCGGAAGCCATCTTCTGCACGACCTTCCCTTGACCTTCAATTGTTGAAGTGACGGAATTCCCATGAAGATTTTCTCTTCAGTCCTGTTATTCTGATATGTTTTGAACATACCCCTATCATAGTAGATTTGTCTAGTGGCACCTATATCATACCACCACTTTCCAGCCATATTTTCTTCAGTCATCTAGCATATATATATAAATCTGAGAGCTAGTCATCAGTTAGGTTGGTTACAACTTTCCCTTCCTTAGGTCGACCTTGCTACGACCTTCATCTGTCTTGTGCCTAATCTTATGACACTTGGGGCATTTCCCGCAGAACTTCTTGGAGGGTTATTTCTTGAAGCTGCTCGATTTTTGAGGTTGAAACTTTCTTTATTCCCCTTTTTGCTCAAGTTGCAGCCCATCGGCCTGTTGGTTGGTTAACTCAATTCAAAGTTTACAATCAAGTCCTCGACTTTCATTGCCTTCTGTTTGTGCATTCAATAGTGCTTGAAGTTCTCCCACTTTGGAGGAAACTTCTCAGTGAAAGCACCTACTTGAAAGGTATCACAGATGTCCATGCCTTCAACTATTACCTCATGGTTGATAAATTGCAACTCTTCAACCTGCCCTATGATCGGTCTTGAGTCTACCATTTTATAGTTCAGAAACTTTGACACTGCATGCTTCTTTGTTCCCGCATGTTCAAACCTATATTTCTTGTGCAAGGTCAACCACAAATATTTACTCATTTTTTCAGTAATGTACACATTGTACAACGAGTCGATCATTTTATTGTTATGTTTCCCTGGCTCATATAGTCCCCTGGAATGCAATTGTCAAGGCTTGCCTGGGTATACGAATCACTGTTATCCGGAGAGATGAAAGGTTTGTCCTCCTCGAGGTACTTGTCTAGATTCAGCGTGGCCAAGAAGAAGTGCATATTTTAACTCTACCTCTTGAATCTCGTTCCATTAAACTTGTCGAGAAAAATTCCCGCATGTTGACTATTTGGCAATGCCAGCATTATGTGCCTGATTTGATGAACATATTTCTCCACCGTAGGTCTGACAACCTTGGGTTGAACTACCGGGGTTGGTCCACTGGCAATCACTCCCAAACTGAATTTGGGGCGTCAACCCACTAAGGCTTCCAGTATTGACATTCTCATTGCCATTTTTCACAAATCTATTTTTCAAAAAATTAAACAAATTATTAATGTCTTCAGAACATATTTAAAACACTTTTATAGAATTTCCTCAAAATTCCCAGGAAAGTCTTGTGGAGGGACACAATGTCTCCCTAAAATCGATAGCCTTCTTAAACGGAATTTTTGTTGGTTATTCAGTAAAATTTGCTTTAAAATTTTATTATAAGACATTTCTCAATTTTGAAATTCGAATGTTCAAATATCAATTTTCAATTTCAAGATTTGAAAAAATAATTAATCATAATTATCGTCCTTAATTCAAACAGTTAAAAAATTCAGAATTAATTTTAATTTCAACTTTCATATTTCAATATATAGATTTGAAATTAATTAGAAAATTACAAATTAATCTAAATTATTAGTCCCTTAATTATAATTGTAATTAATCGGTTTATTTTGAAAAACTAACCAGAATAATTGTTATTAAGTTAAAGAACGTTACGAAATTCAAAACTAATTAAAATTAAAATTAATTCACAAATAAATAATGCTCTAATGTTGGAACGTAAATTGTTACTACGTTAACATTTTAATAAAATTAGGTCGATGCATGAATATCTTTGTCGTGAAGTTTGTAAAACTACGCACTACATTATCAATAATGCTATATTGATGAATTTTTAGCAACATACGAGTTTAAAAAATTCAGAACGAATTAGATAAATTTGCACAACTAATTCTATGTGAACTGCAAAATACCAGATTGATTAATTTTAAGGATTCTAGGTAAAATTTAATTTTCGGAATTAAGATTGTTAGAACCTAAATTCTAATTAACTAAACTATCAGTTGTGAAAAGAAATAACATAATTGAGTAAATAAAAAGGGAGCAGTGAAATTATACCAACTGAGGTAAATGGTTAAAATTGATGTAGATGCGAGATTAAGATCTTTGTCCTTAATTCTGAAAATGCCCTGTAGTGTGTGATGGTTCAATAGCGTTCTGAATCCCAGGAACCGGCAATCCAATTCGGTGCCTTACTCTCTGACTCGAACACGAAGAACGCGAAGAACACGAAGAACATGGGTAGAAGGGGAGAGGAGGATTGTGTTTTTGGTGTGTCTTAGAATAAGGCTAGAGGCAGTCTTTTATAGGCAAATGGGCACTAACAGCTAGGCATCATTCATGGAGTAATCCACTCCTCTGCAATTCTGAAGAGAGGATTCCACGCCCCGTGATAAAAATGGGAGGAAGATTAGAAGCGATTCACGCCTCTGCAGTTAGGAGGGTTGACCGACTTTAAAATAAAATACCAAAATGATTTACCTGAACCGAACATTCTCGAGAACTTGAGTCCAACCTGACCCGTCCCACTCCGAACTGAACTGAACCGCTCACGTATGGTCTTGAGTCTAGGTCTCATAAACTACTGGTTGATATTCCTAGTGTTTTCATACTAGCCTTTATACTAGTCATATTTCCTTCCTACTTCCAATGTGGTATTTCTAATATATCACAAACCCAAAATATTATTCTTTAAGTAATTAATACTACGAAATAGTACTCGCGGATATAAAGCCAACACTCCCTTATTCCGGAGCAAACGATGGTCGGAGCCCACCGAAATCTTGCCCAAAAAAATTGGATATCTTGAATAGTACTATTTTTAGACTGCAATATTTTTAAAAATCACAGTACACTAGTATAGAGCCTTCTATTAAAGGCAACAATGGAAGGCGGTTTGCCAAAAACCGCCTTAATTGGACATTTCCCAACTTGGAAAAGTCTATTAAGATCTCTCAATCTAAATTAAAGGTTGTTTTGACACAATTTAAGGTGGTTTTCAACAGCCACCTTTAAAATGCCTTTAATTAGGATTAATTAAAGGCGGTTATGTCAAACCGCCTTTAAATATGACCCTTTCTGAACTCAAAATGTAGGAAGGAATGGATTTTTTTATCTCGGAAATCAAGTGGTTTCTATAGTACAAAGAATAGATGCATTTTCTAAAATCGTAAATTCTTCATGTCTAAATACCTAATTCGGAAAATGCTTTATCATATCTTAATTAATATGGAAAAATATTTACGAGTTTGGAAATGACTCTGTGTATTAAAAATGCGCATTTTGCATAAAATGCCACAAAACCCTAAAACTTTGAAGAAGAAGATTATTTATTCCCTACCCATTGTTGAAGAAAAGGTTTTGTGCTTGGTAATTCATCATTTGGCATTGGAGAAGGTTAGTTTTATTCAAATTATTTAGTTCATGATTTTCTTGAAATAATATAAGGTGTATTTAATGCTTCATATATATATATATCCATATTTACAATTATGGTTTGAGATTAGCTAAGTGTACGATTATTGTTGAATAGATCCTCTTGTGTTGCATTTTAATTGACTTTTAGGATAATGGATCGAGATGAACAAATTGGTAATGATCTTAGGAAATCACCGGAGAGTATGCCATTAGTTGAATCATTTGTTTCGTTTGCATTTGAACATGCTTATAAAAATGGTTCTTCGCGGGAAAGATGCTCGTGTAAGGATTTTAGAAATGATGCATATTTAGGGAGGAAGAAGTTGCGGGGACATCTCATAATGAGAGGGTTCCAAACTAGCTACACTCGTTGGATGTGTCATGGGGAAGTTGTGGAAGCCTTTCATTCAAATGAATTAGAGGAAACGATGGTGGGTGATGAATTAGATGGCAACGTGGATTTTGATGAATTGGTGGAAGATATTGTAAGAGAGTTCAAAGGTAAACTGACAAAGGGACGCTTTTGTACAATGGTTCAAAAAACTCAGTTTTGAGTGTGACTCTGCGGATAATGAACCTGAAGGCAAATTTTGGATGGACAGATAAGTCGATGACCAAGACTGTCGAATTTTATAGGGATTTTCTTCCCGGGGGTAATTTAATACCTGATAGGTTATATTCTGTAAAAACATACTATGCCTGATGGGATTGGAATTGCAAAAAATCCATGCATGCCCAAACGATTGCATGTTGTATAGGGGGAAGTAGACAAAGATCGAGAAACTTGTCAGGTATGCAGCGAGTCTCGGTAGAAGTTGAAGAGAGGTGTGATTGCGGAGGGTGCGGAAGTTTCATTGAAATCAAAGAAAAAACACCGAAGAAAGTGTTATGGTACCTCCTGATCATTCCCCGTTTGAAGAAGTTGTATGCGTGTAGGGATATGAAAAGTTGTTGTGTTTGCACGCGGGTGAATGATGTGACAAGACACACTTCTAATGGAAAGCAATGGAAAAAAGTCGATGCTCTATACCCTGAGTTTGGCAAAAAGTATTGGCATTTGAGGTTAGGATTGTGTACAGTTGGTATGAATCCTTTTGGTAATAGGAGTAGCACACATAGTTCTTGGCCTGTTATGTTGGTCATATACAACCTTCCCAATAAGTATGTTATGTTGTCTTAGATGATAACAGGTCCAAAGCAACCGGGTAATGATATTGATCCGTATCTTGCTCCTCTAGTGGAAGATTTATTGACTTTGTTTAATGATAGTGGTCGAATGTATAATGGGTTCGTTGAAGATTTCTTCACTCTTAAAGCGTTGTTATTTTACATAATTAATAATTTTCCTGCATATGGAAATTTGTTTGGGTATTCTGTGAAAGACCACTTATCTTGTCCAATATGTGAGAAAGACACCATTTTTTGTCAATTAAAACACGGTTGTAAGACCGTTTACCAGGGGGCACAGCTGGTTTCTTCTCGAGGGTCACCTGTGGCGATTGTCAAAAAATTGGTTCAATGGGAAAGTGGAGGTACGAGTCGCACCGGTGCCATAGTTAGGTACACAGATTTATGAAAGTGTTAAGAATTTTCTTAATGACTTTGGCAAGAAGAAAAGAAAAGCTGTC
Organism: Rubia peregrina; assembly: GCA_032355705.1. NCBI lineage: Eukaryota > Viridiplantae > Streptophyta > Magnoliopsida > Gentianales > Rubiaceae > Rubia > Rubia peregrina. Next base: position 10,491 of record JAULKK010118150.1, read on the forward strand.
ATTGAAAGAAGTTGGAAGAAATGCAAAAAAAAAAAATCAACCTACCTTCTTGGGAGCATTTGGAAGTTAAACATTGTATTGACATTATGCATAATGAGAAGAATTTTTGTGATTCTTTGGTTGGGACGTTGTTAAATACCCCTGGGAAGACAAAGGACATATTGAAGGCTAGGCTAGATTTGGTTGAGTTGGGTATTCGGAAGAATCTAGGGCCAGTGACTACCGATGATTGTTATTTGCCCCCTGCTTGCTATTCAATATCGTAGTCGAAGAAGAAATATTTTTGTAAAAACCTTAGTAGTGTGAAAGTTCCCGGTGCATACTCTTCCAACATTAGCAGTTGTGTGTCAATTGAGGAGTTGGGTTTGGGTGGGTTGAAGTCACACGATTGTCACAACTTAATGCAGGAATTGAATGCCATTGCCATTCAATATACATTTCCTTCTCATATAAGATTGTGCATTACAAAGCTCTTTTTGTTTTTTAAAATCCATTTGTCACAAAAGTATTAGTGTATCGAAGTTGGATAGGTTGCAAGTAATGATTGTTGAAGTTCTGTGCCATATGGAAATGTATTTCCCTCCATCATTTTTTGACATTATGGTCCACTTGATTGTCTATTTGGTGCGGGAGATAAAGTTATGTGGTCTGGTTTTTCTTAGATAGATGTACCCATTCGATAGGTACATGAAAAATTCAAGCATTTTGTGACAAAATGGTATAGGCCATATGCTAGTATTGTGCAGCAATACGTGACAGAAGAGGCCATTGATTTTTGCACTGATTCTATGAAGGAAGTTGAATCTGTTGGTGTTCCGATCGGTAGACATGAAGGGAGGTTGGAAGGTGTATGGGTTAGACTAGGGAAACTATTTAACCCGAGTGCGAAAGATTTATCAGCTGCACATCTTTATGTTTTTCACAACTACGAGGATGTAGTTCAATACATCGAGATTCATATGGATGCTATATGAGTGGGCCACCCTAATTTCAATAAGGCCAAGGTCCTCCAATTGCACACCAGGACATTTGCCTCATAGTTGCGGGAATATGTTGATGTCGGCAAACATCCAACCAAAATTAAATGGTTGGCTCATAAACTATTGGGAACCATTCTTTCATATGCCATCTATGACATTAACGGGTTTACATTTGCCACAAAATTAATGGATGATAAGAGTTTCACTCAAAACAGTGGAGTGTCTCGTATCTTCGAAGCATTGCACGTTGGAAGTGAGGGTGATGACAATCCTATGTACACCCTAAAGTGCTACTTTGGCACAATTTTTGAAATTTGGGAGCTTGACTGTGTCAGTATGCATGTCCCGGTGTTTAAGTGTCAATGGGTCAATATTAACAATGAGCAGCACATTGAGGATCTAGGTTTCACCCTGTCGATAAAAGTTGGGTTGGATAGAAGAACAATCCTTTCATATTGGCACCTCAAGCGCACCAGGTTTTCTATGTCAGGGATCTTGTTGATCCTAGGTGGGAGATTGTTGTCGAAGAGAAACATGCTTTTGTTGAAGAAAATGAGTTAGAGGAATTAATTGGATTCGGATGCCATACAACGAGTTGTGGATATGAAGAAGTTGTGTTGCTCGAGAAGGATGATCATAGTCTTCACAGTTTCCTAGAATGTAGTGACCAAGATGAAGAAATGTTGATTGATGGTGAGGGGAAGATGACACGTAGGAAGCAGAAGTCAAAGAAGGCTGAAATCAAAGAAGCGGAAGTCAAAGAAAAGATAGCATGAGTAATAACTTGTCGGATATCAAGTGTAGTTTATGACTTCTTTACATTAATGTACCCTAGATATTCCACATGCTTCTAGTTATGATATTATTGGTTAAAAATAATTTTAAAATCTAGTAACATAGAAAAGAAATTTTGTACTACAAATCATTCAAATTTTATTACAATTCAAAACCAGAATTCATTTTGATAAAGTCTATTACTTGTAACATAAAAATTCTAAAATAATCTCAAAGGAGAATAATAGAATACAGTCTTGAAATTTCATTCATCGACATCTTCAATGTCGGCAGTCGAAGTCGATCAGTCAAGTCGTTGTTGGGAGTTTGATGCGAGGTGTCGCTCATAAGCTCGCTGAAATTTTTCCATGAACCTAATCTTCTCCTTCATGGCACAAAATTTCTTGCGTGTCCATTTGTAGCAATCCTTAAAGCCTTTTAAGTATAACTTTTCTGTACCTACAGAGTATAACGACCAAGATATAAATTACTTTAATAATGAAGAGAACATAAACAATATATGAACTAAATCAACGCATTCGCATTTGTGAATAACCGTCCTCAATTCGTGGCCTCTTGCTTGCCGCAGGAGCTTCTGTGGTCTTATAATACCACTTACGGTCGTGCAACACCCAACCCTTGTTCTCGAAGTAAGTCTTGTCAAAATATTTTAGCCTTTTTTCCTCCCCTTCTAAAATCAACTCCTCAACACTCTTCAAAAAGCGAGTGATTACTACCATACGGCAAGCAAGTCAACACCTTCTTCGACATTGCAACATGCAACATATGCCTAAAAATAGCTGCCCCGGGGTTCATTTTTCTACCCTTTATTATTAAATAGAATTGCATAAGGGTGGTGTAATTAGGCTCGGTCAAGTGTCCGCCCGAGGGGACCAAACTCCTACTAATGATCTCATATGTAATACGTTGGTCTATGGGTGAAAGAGTTAGATTGAAGCTTTTGGGTTTTCCTAAATCCAATCTACTGCGGCGGTTGAAGTACCTCGCACTACACTCCAAAGGGTCGATGTAGGGGTAATCAACTTCTAGAGGTCACTTCTCTCGATGGTAGAAATCATCCAACGGCCAATCAAGATCCTCCAGAAAAACAAATTCCTGGAATATGTATGGGAAGTCTAATATCTTATTAATAATTCATTGGCTAATCGGGACGTTAATTCCCCCAACCCTAGTATTGTAATACCCATTCTCCACCTCCGTAAATTAGCATAAAATTGGCAAGTCAAATAAAAAAATGCATTTTCATTACATGAGAGAAAATTCTCAACATGTTCACTAAATGATTTTAGGGGATTGGCCAACCCTAGAGCTAAGTACTCATCAAAGTCAACAAGATATGTATCTAATAACTTCCCCTTCTCACGTAATGCATCATAATGATTTTGTGCAAATTGAGAAACAATTTTGTGTGAGTTTGTAAGTTGCCAAGGTTTAGAGATTTGAGGTCAATTGATGGAATTGTATTTGATCCCCCAATATTTTTTTATTCATCGAAATTTCCGAGTTCATAATTTCTGATTAGTCTCTTTAAATTATAGTCACGAATAATGTTTCTGAGTCCAAAAACGTAATTTAAGAGAAAAAAAGGGCTCTTTGAATTTTCCAAAATAGGCCCAGAAATCAGACACGAGCTCGAAAACTTTATTTCCAAGTTCGAAAATTGTATCGTACATATTGGTACAAATCTATTAAATTCTTTCAGAGATCGGAAATACATCTAGCCCATAAATTTAAAGAAAATATAGTTTTCCGAGCTCGAAAATGGATCTGGTCTTCAGGTCAATTTCAAACTTGAAAAACATTTAACCTAATAGGCTCACCATTTGGAGAACTAATTAAATCCATCAAACAAGTAAAAAAATTTAAAAAATGACAACTTAACATCCAAAGCTTAGTAAAAAGAACCAACACATTGTAAATTAAACATCCAAAGCTTAGTCAAATATGTAAGATTCAAGACTTTCAATCTACAAAATTTGAAACTACAAACAAAATAAAACCAACACATTGTCAATTCAACATCCAAAGCTTAGTCCCAAAAATGACAAAACATCCATATATTATCCAAATTCTTCTACCTCAAGCATTCTATCAATGCTAGAGTCCCCTCTATCTTGGCCGGAAATATTTTCTTCAATGCCTTGAACAACACTCCCGTCATCCCCGCCATCCCCGCCATGATCACCATCACCGACATCATCATCTTCACTCTCCAAGAACACCGGCTCAAAGATAGGAGGTTGTTCATCTTTGCTCAACTCCAAATGGAGGCCTTGGGTTTCCATAAACGTGACATGCTGGGAATGAGCACGGGTTAACATATTGTGCGTCTCGGTCATATCTGCACGCATACAGTCAAAGTACTTACTCAACCGAACCTTCCAACCGCTGCATGAACCTGTTAATCAATATTGATCAATAAATTTTTAATTGTACATAATTGACGTCAATAAATTAAAAATATTTATCACTAACAGGAGCTCGATGACTCGTTCATTTCTACTTCTGCTTTGTGAGCCATCTTGGCAATTATAGCTTTTTGACCGGGCATTGGACGAAAGCACCACTTGCTGCTAAAGTCTTGATGGATCTGTTTGTATTATAACCAAATCTTGTCATAGTATTTCATCCGAAGAGCTTTATTCTTAGGAATTACACCCGACTTCTTTATCATAGCCGTTATCAAACCACTATCAGGAAGATCTTTCTTCTTCGTCTGTGCGGCCTTCGACATAAATGAGATAATGGAAAAGCTGGGATTTATCTTTCTACCCTCCATGATGTAGTAAAACATCATGAGGTTAGCAATAGTCGACTCGAAAGTATGGCCACCCGTGGGGAAAACATTGAGATACATCAATTCATAGATGAGGTGTTGTTGTACGGTTAAGACACCAGTATCAAAACTCTCTGTTTTCCCCGCATTAGATCCTTATATCTTTAATTATTTACTAGCAATAGCTACGGGAAAGAGGAGTAGCATTGCCCACGTGCAACCAAACATGTGTGTGAAAAATATCGAGGGGACCATCGGGGTCATCAGGCATTAATTTCTTGGGGGAGGTGTAGGGGCAACTAGGGCTGCATTAATTGCATACATAGTCACAGATACATCTTTCCCATTGACCCTAGTTACATCTCGATTGTTGCTACTTTTCCCTAAATTTTCATTAAATTGTATTGCTTCATCAATATGAACGGGGTCATCCATACACATTAGTTTCTCTCAATGTTGGATTTCAAAATGTGCTACAAAATATTCTAGTCCTAAATTTTCAACGTCCTACACTAATATAGCCTTTAAATTGAGTACTTTCCTCACTGAAAAATCAACATAACTTTGTTCGGCAGTATCATTGAAGAATTTTTTTGATTGGCCAATCTCCGTGATAGAGTGATGACTATGATCGCTAACCTTTGACTTAGAACATGTGCTCTTACGACTCATTTTTGGACATGGTTAGGAGTTTGTGGGTTTTGAAATTTGGGAATTTAGGGTTTGAAATATGGGGGTTTGAATTTGATTTGGGTATTTTAAACATCTGCCCGTTTTTCTTCTTTTTAAAACCCAAAAAGGGTTTCCAAACTCATAATAGGATCTCGTCTTCTGTTTAGAAGGGACAATTGATTTATGAGTATGGAAATAGAAATCCTGCATGTTTTCGAGTTTGGAAACCCTTTTAATCGGGGGGAAAATAAGCATAAAGGGTTTCAAATGGGAATTTACTGCCCATTTGAAAAACCCGTATTTTCCTACCATTCCCCCCTCCAATAAACATCCCAAACTCAACACATAATTATATTACATCACCACTCTTCCATTTGAGGTTTTGATGATTTGAGGTATATCTTTCATCCTATTTCTCTTCTACTCCAATTTCTCACTTCAATTTTTTATTTTCACAACATTTTGTATGATATGTAGGTATAAGCTATGAAGGAGTCTACCTCAATACCCATAGATGAGACAATTTGGCCTAAGACAATTTGGCATAATGCATTTTAAAGCAGAATGCCTTGTCAGTGTTAAAAAGGGGTGTCTGGTGAATGCAGAATGCAGTGAACAAAGAATTCCTTGTGAATGCATAATAGTGCGAGTAGTTAATAGTATGGCCTTTAGGAAAGGAAAACGTCATGTAGCAATGTCAAATGGTGTTGAAACTTGTGGTGACTTTTAGAATTAGCTATAATAGAGATTATTAATATAGAATGCATTTTAAAGCACCTTTAAATAGAGAATGTATGTTGAATGATACTAAGTTTAAGCTATCCGTTGTTGAATTTGTACTAGAGATTATTAGAATGATATGTTGTTCATTAGCAGTATGTTGCATTTGATTGATCTATGTATCAACATATGTTGTTAGTAGTATAGAATAGTATGAGAGATTAGCAAATTATAATACATGTCTAAAATAGCCATTTTGCAAATTAAAAGTACTTTTATTTTAAATTTACCAAACACTTCAACTATTTTTAACACTGAAAAAGCACTAATAAGACAATTTACCAAACACTAAAAGTGTTTTACTTTTCAGCTGCTTATTCTCACAGATAAGCAGAAGCCAGTTTTGCTTATAAGCACAGCCTTGCCAACACACAACCTTTGTCTCCCCAAACCCCACGTTCCACGCCTTTTTTAAAATAATAGTGCCCTTTTAAAAAAAAATTAACCTGCTTGGGACATGTGGCCCAATCAGGTGGTGCTATGTGTCTCAATAATTTTTTAAAAAAACAAGACTGCATTTTTAAAATTCTGTAAATATTTTTTGTTCTTTTTAAAAATCTCAAAAATGGATTTCTATTTTTAAAATCCAAATTAAATTATGGTTCTTTTTAAAAATTGAAATTAAATTCTTATACTCCCTCCGTCCCAGCCTAAATATCACAGTTGCTTTTCAGACACTATTCTCTATCAAATGTTGGCCTCATATTTGAATAGATATATGAGCAACAATATTATCATATGTGGTATTGTTCAATTCGTCGTAACAAGTAG